>CAVOJK010000614.1:0-24548 GCA_963695495.1 Hololepta plana
CCACACGGGGCGAGAAAATGCCCCTATTTCTTCAATCCGAAGTAAAATATTGGGACATTAATTAGAATGTTTTTGTCAGTTTCATGTGGATTTGGATGGACATACGGCGCTCGAGTGACTCTATCAGAACTATAGACTGGAGTGAACCGGAGGTCTGCAGAGATTTGCTCAGAGGAGCTTTTCGAGCCGCACATTTTCCTTGTCGTCTGTTATACGCTTGTGCTTGACAAGTTTTGAAAGTTCGAAGTCTTCGTCCTGATGGATTCAGAGTTTCGGAAACCTTCAGTTATTTGAAAACAGATTCATCTGTAGAACGGATTGTAACCGAAAAGGCTATTCAGTCTACTGATGTTTTCCGTTTTCAAATTTCTGAATTTTCTTGATATTTGCAGAAGAGTTGAAGACGGGTCTTCTTGATATCCACGGACTGATGTTTCGGTGGATATCATCGTCGCGTGGGATCGAAGATTTCACTGGGAAGAATCACTGCGTTAAAAATTTCGGGCCAATTAGAGCATTTGCTCATTGGGACTTTTTTTCGTCATGAGTGTTGAAGTTATTGATAGCTGTTACTCGAGAACTGTATAGCTATCCGAATTCCACACGGGGCGAGAAAATGCCCTTATTTCTTCAATCCGAAGGAAATTATTGAGACATGAATTAGAATGTTCTAATCAGTTTCATGTGGATTTGGATGGACATACGGCGCTCGAGTGACTCTATCAGAACTATAGACTGGAGTGAACCGGAGGTCTGCAGAGATTTGCTCAGAGGAGCTTTTCGAGCCGCACATTTTCCTTGTCGTCTGTTATACGCTTGTGCTTGACAAGTTTTGAAAGTTCGAAGTCTTCGTCCTGATGGATTCAGAGTTTCGGAAACCTTCAGTTATTTGAAAACAGATTCATCTGTAGAACGGATTGTAACCGAAAAGGCTATTCAGTCTACTGATGTTTTCCGTTTACAAATTTCTGAATTTTCTTGATATTTGTAGAAGAGTTGAAGACTGGTCTTCTTGATATCCACTGACTGATGTTTCGGTGGATATCATCGTCGCGTGGGATCGAAGATTTCACTGGGATGAATCACTGCGTTAAAAATTTCGGGCCAATTAGAGCATTTGCTCATTGTGACTTTTTTTCGTGATGAGTGTTGAAGTTATTGATAGCTGTTACTCGAGAACTGTATAGCTATCCGAATTCCACACGGGGCGAGAAAATGCCTCTATTTCTTCAATCCGAAGCAAAATATTGAGACATGAATTAGAATGTTTTTGTCAGTTTCATGTGGATTTGGATGGACATACGGCGCTCGAGTGACTCTATCAGAACTACAGACTGGAGTGAACCGGAGGTCTGCAAAGATTTGCTCAGAGGAGCTTTTCGAGCCGCACATTTTCCTTGTCGTCTGTTATACGCTTGTGCTTGACAAGTTTTGAAAGTTCGAAGTCTTCGTCCTGATGGATTCAGAGTTTCGGGAGCCTTCAGTTATTTGAAAACAGATTCATCTGTAGAACGGACTGCAACCGAAAAGGCTATCCAGTCTACTGATGTTTTCCGTTTTCAAATTTCTGAATTTTCTTGATATTTGTAGAAGAGTTGAAGACTGGTCTTCTTGATATCCACTAACTGATGTTTCGGTGGATATCATCGTCGCGTGGGATCGAAGATTTCACTGGGTTGAATCACTGCGTGAAAAATTTCGGGCCAATTAGAGCATTTGCTCATTGGGACTTTTGTTTCGTGATGAGTGTTGAAGTTATCGATAGCTGTTTTTCGAGAACTGTATAGCTATCCGAATTCCACACGGGGCAAAAAAATGCCCCTATTTCTTCAATCCGAAGCAAAATATTGAGACATGAATTAGAATGTTCTTGTCAGTTTCATGTGGATTTGGATGGACATACGGCGCTCGAGTGACTCTATCAGAACTACAGACTGGAGTGAACCGGAGGTCTGTAAAGATTTGCTCAGAGGAGCTTTTCGAGCCGCACATTTTCCTTGTCGTCTGTTATACGCTTGTGCTTGACAAGTTTTGAAAGTTCGAAGTCTTCGTCCTGATGGATTCAGAGTTTCGGGAGCCTTCAGTTATTTGAAAACAGATTCATCTGTAGAGCGGACTGCAACCGAAAAGGCTATCCAGTCTACTGATGTTTTCCGTTTTCAAATTTCTGATATTTCTTGATATTTGTAGAAGAGTTGAAGACTGGTCTTCTTGATATCCACTGACTGATGTTTCGGTGAATATCATCGTCGCGTGGGATCGAAGATTTCACTGGGTTGAATCACTGCGTGAAAAATTTCGGGCCAATTAGAGCATTTGCTCAGTGGGACTTTTGTTTCGTGATGAGTATTGAAGTTATCGATAGCTGTTACTCGAGAACTGTATAGCTATCCGAATTCCACACGGGGCAAAAAAATGCCCCTATTTCTTCAATCCGAAGCAAAATATTGAGACATGAATTAGAATGTTCTTGTCAGTTTCATGTGGATTTGGATGGACATACGGCGCTCGAGTGACTCTATCAGAACTATAGACTGGAGTGAACCGGAGGTCTGCAAAGATTTGCTCAGAGGAGCTTTTCGAGCCGCACATTTTCCTTGTCGTCTGTTATACGCTTGTGCTTGACAAGTTTCGAAAGTTCGAAGTCTTCGTCCTGATGAATTCAGAGTTTTGGGAGCCTTCAGTTTTTGAAAACAGATTCATCTGTAGAACGGATTGCAACCGAAAAGGCTATTCAGTCTACTGATGTTTTCCGTTTTTAAATTTCTGAATTTTCTTGATATTTGTAGAAGAGTTGAAGACTGGTCTTCTTGACTGATGTTTCGGTGGATATCATCGTCGCGTGGGATCGAAGATTTCACTGGGAAGAATCACTGCGTTAAAATTTCGGGCCAATTAGAGCATTTGCTCATCGGGACTTTTTTTCGTCATGAGTTTTGAAGTTATTGATAGCTGTTACTCGAGAACTGTATAGCTATCCGAATTCCACACGGGGCGAGAAAATGCCCCTATTTCTTCAATCCGAAGTAAAATATTGGGACATGAATTAGAATGTTTTTGTCAGTTTCATGTGGATTTGGATGGACATACGGCGCTCGAGTGACTCTATCAGAACTACAGACTGGAGTGAACCGGAGGTCTGCAAAGATTTGCTCAGAGGAGCTTTTCGAGCCGCACATTTTCCTTGTCGTCTGTTATACGCTTGTGCGTGACAAGTTTTGAAAGTTCGAAGTCTTCGTCCTGATGGATTCAGAGTTTCGGGAGCCTTCAGTTATTTGAAAACAGATTCATCTGTAGAACGGACTGCAACCGAAAAGGCTATCCAGTCTACTGATGTTTTCCGTTTTCAAATTTCTGAATTTTCTTGATATTCGTAGAAGAGTTGAAGACTGGTCTTCTTGATATCCACTGACTGATGTTTCGGTGGATATCATCGTCGCGTGGGATCGAAGATTTGACTGGGATGAATCACTGCGTGAAAAATTTCGGGCCAATTAGAGCATTTGCTCATTGGGACTTTTGTTTCGTGATGAGTGTTGAAGTTATCGATAGCTGTTACTCGAGATCTGTATGGCTATACGAATTCCACACGGGGCAAAAAAATGCCTTGTTCAGAGGAGCTCTTCGAGCCGCGCTGCTGCCTTGTATTCCGCTTGTGTTTGACAAGTGTTGAAAGTTGAAAGTTACCGGTTTGCAGATTCTGAGTCCGCACAGCTCCATCTCTAATCAAGAGAGTGAAGCAGCTATGGTCGATCAGCGGGTTCAAAGGAGTCGGTAATTGGGTTCTGCGTGTGTGAGTGAAATGCTCCACATGTGGTATTTTCTCGATCGAAAACGTTTGCACAGCGAGATCGTTGGTGTGATTCAGCGCTAACGAAATGGTTGGTGGTGTGGCTTGTATGTGAAATCAATAGAATATGGACTGTTGGGATCATCAGGATAACAGTCTCGAATACGACACTTGCGTTCTTGGTGCATGATACGTCGATTCGTGGGGAAAGAGATGTTAGTTGTTTGGTAATGCGTACATCCCCGATTTGCTATGTTCAGCCACATGTTTGATACTCTTCTACTGATCCGAACTCAGATCGGCTGTACTGGTTGATTGAGTCACTGATTGTTAGAATTTTTCTACCAAGCTTTGGGGATGTCAGTTGCGTCGTCGCTTGTCACACTGCTTCTTTTCTGATGGTGGGAGTGAAGTCTCGGATTCAAAGAAGTCGGAAACACGGTTTTGTATTAATGGAAGTCATATGTTTCGCGTGCATACTGAAAGAGTGGTTTCGTCGTTCTGCAAAAATAACGGTTCAAATTCCAATTACTCTTGAAAGACAGTCATCTGGTTGTTCTCAAATTGCGTTCTTTCAGAGAAGTTAGCTGCTAGCGAGTCTTCAAGCTTTCAACGAGAAAATTGCGATATCCAAATGAAATGAAGATGAATTGTCTAAATGAAAACGTAACCAAATCGTCCTTCGCGCTGCGCGCGAGGGACAATGATTGATTAACTTTTGAACTGCGTGAGCTGCTCAGAAATAAAATGTCTCGAGAAATTCAACGTTTCTTCGTCTTCTATTGAGAGTGCTAATACACTCTCAAGAAAGCGAATGGCAGGGTCAACGATAAAATTACATTCGTGCAAAGAAATATATTTTTTGCTCCGACGTTGCCGAGTTGCACATCACGAAGAGACTTCATTGCTACCGAGTCTTCAAGCACTTCACAAAATGACTACAACAAACATTGAACGAAGGTGGCGCGAGCTGAGCAGAAATAACATCATGACAACGCACTGAACGATTCTTCGTCTTCAAAATGCCGTCACATTCCCAAGAGGGCGGGTGGGAGGGGGAATGTGAAGAGTACAACTATTATCGATTTCAAGTGCAACAACATTCCCAAGTGGGCGTGAGGGAGGGGGAATGTTGAGAGTACAACTAATAGCGATTTCAAATGTAATATCATTCCCAAGTGGGCGGGAGGGAGGGGGAATGATAAAAGTACACTTTTGCATTACATTCGATACTTTTTCTCCTAATTGAACAATCCTCTTTTACACGGTTATTCCACTACACTGGAAGAAGTAGGTACTTGTGCCTATAAAGGAACATTGCGCAAAAAGTGCGCTGGTGGCGAGCAACTCTGGTGGCGCCCACTCTATTTCTTGATCGACCTGACCTTTATTCCATTTCACACCTCGTCTTTGGATTTTTGTTAAGAGATTGGAGTGAGTGGGCTTGGAATGAGAGTTGATGGGAAAAGTGTTTGGTGCAAAGCGTGATAGAGAAGCGCTGGAGCTTGATAGGTTTCAGTGAGTGAACAAAGGGTTTGGAGGTCGAGAGTGTGGGGGTTGGAGAGGCGGCAGTATGCGATTTTGGAAGGGTGCTCCGTTATACGTGTTACCCCCCTCGTCCCCACAATACAACCACTTACACACCACAATACACACTTTTATACACACAAACCTTCATCTCTTCTCTTTTTCACACTAATCCCAAACCCCAAACTGGCCAAAACTCCCCCCTCCCCCAATTCCCCATGCTTTGTGTGAGTTTGCCGTGTGTGTGTTTATGTGCTTATCAGGTCACATAGCCTCGCCTTGTCTCGCATTTTCTCACGCTGCTTCCGGCTTCGCTCATCGGCTCACTCTGGCTATCTCCGGCTCATCAACTTTGGCTGACAACTTCAATCTACAAGCGAGAGGCAAGGCGAGGCTCACTTGTGCACAGCACTTCTTCCAGCGGCTCTAGCTCGAGGCGGCAGCGAATACTCGGCTCGTCGACTCTGGCAACTCTGCAGGCAGGCAAAGCTCGTCCGGCTGCTCACTGGTGCTCTCGACACGCTGCTGCTGTTGCTGTCGTCCACTCTACATGTCTTCTTTTGTTTATAACGCACTCACACACTCTATTTCCCTTTCGTCAGCCTCACTCTTCTCCTCCTTCCAGGATTTTTAGCTTCAGGCCGTCAACGAAGCATTATCGTCTGCCGTCGACAGCCTCTGCAACTTTCTACAGCGCCTCTGCTCGTAACATCATCAGCACTTTTTGTGTGTCACCCCCTCTTGTCGTCGTTGTGTGTTTGATCATCACATGTGTTGCCACTCACTCACACACACACATATCGTGCTTTTTCATCATTTTTCCGATATTTCCATTTTTACCTGCCCGCATTCTTCTCTCCATTTTTTACCGTTTTTTTTTATTTTTTTACCAGATCTCGCTTTATTTCTTCGCTCCTACCATTTTTTCCATGTTTTCGATAGTCTTTTCCGACCATTTCTCGTTACGTTTTCTTGTTACCTTGTCTTTTTACCAATTTTTCATTTTTGGTCTCGTTTTCGACCAAATTTGCACATTTTCCTGTCTAAGTATTCGCCATATCGTCGCGCATTTTGATGTTCGCGCATCACTTTTTCTCTACTTCACACTTCGCTGCTCTTCTCTTTCCACTCTCTCTCCTCTCCTTCCCCCCTCTCCTTCTCTCCTCCTTTCTTCCTCCCCCCTTTCTCTCCCTCTCCCCCTCCCTCCCTCCCCCCTCTCTCCCTCTCCCCCCTCTCTCAGAGGGAATGGCTACTGTAAGCAAGAGCCACGCTTACAGTAGTCGTTCACTCTTCCCTTGTCTCCCTCTCGGCTTCCATTTCTCATGGAGGTCATTCTCTCGAGAGGAATGGCTACTGTAAGCAAGAGCCACGTTTACAGTAGTCATTAATCTCATCTCTCTTCTTCTCACCCGTCTTCTCTTCTCTGTTCTTCTCGTCGCCTTCGTCATCACGCTCAACTTCACTACGCCGCGCTCAACTTCACTCTACCTGGCTCAATTTCACTCTACCGTACTCCAAAACCGCCTCGCAGGCCGCGTCCATATGCTCCCTGGGCTCCCACTTTCCGTCACGCCAACTCTTCGGGGCATCTACTCAAAGGACATCTGCTCAGCTTCATTTTGCTGCCGCCAACTCGACTCTGCTGGCCTCCAACGCCGTCTCGCAGGCAGAATTCACATGTTTGCCCGGCTGCCACTTTCACATCACGCCGTCTCATCGGGCTCTACTCCACGCCATCGCAAGTCTTCGTTTTTCATCATTTTGTCGTGCTCGCAAGTGCTCATTCCATCATTTTTGTCGTGTCGCGCTCGCATGTGTTTCATCATTTTTGTCGCGCTCGCGCTTTCTCACTGTGTGCTGCTTATCGCTCCCGCTATCACTCACGACCCCCCCCCCATCCTTATCGAGCCTCAGCCGGGCGATCGATTCGGCGCGCGCTCGTCTTCTTCAACGCTGCGTTCTGCTCAACTACTACGTGCCATCACGTCAGCTGTGTATCGTCTCTTCAATCAACGCTGCCGTCGTCATCGCTGTTGCCCCCCCACTCACAAATGCACTCACTCACTCACTCACTCACTTTCGTATGGCTCTACTCTCAACTTCGCTCTGCGCTCATCTCCTTCACTGCTGCCAGCTTCACTCCATCTCGCTCCATTCTACATCTGCATCATACGGCTACCCGGCTGAGAGCTCCCCCATTGCACTCCGCTTTTGCTTCGCTTCCGCTCGTGTGTGTGTGCACTTGGCTCCCTCCAACCAAACCTCCGCCTCCTCCCCTCCACACCAACTGTCCTACTCTCTTCCTTAATCTTGCTCTTTCATTTTTCCGCGGCGCGTTACTCAAATAGGTCTCAAACAAACCGTCCCTTCCCCCAACCCCCCTCCGTCCTTGTCCGTCCGAGCATTAGCCCTTTCAATTTCGTGTATTGCCTCACCTCTCCAACTTTCTAGTGGGGTGAGATCGAGTCAGCGTTCTCGCTGATATTCTTCCTACTCATCTGCTCTATCAGGGTTCTCTCTGGTGGAAAAGGTGAAATCTCACTCTGCTATTTGCACTTAAGCACTTTAGACCTTCATACGCTCTTCCACTGCACGTGCGATCTTCCCGGATTGCTCAGTGGAAGGGGATCTGTGCAGCTTGAGTCTTGGCTTGAGTTGTATCAGGTTGGGATTCTGCTCTCTTGTCTGGTGTTTCGTCCAATAGTGCACATTGGCATGCGTGCTTCTGTGTGCTTCATGCGTTGAGCCTCTTTCAGTATCTGGACCTTTCGACCGAGCAAACAGGCTCGGCGGGGTTCACAAGCTCAACGCCGGGACTTAACAGCCTGGGCCGGTTGGTACACTCTCTTTTCTGGGTGAGTGCCGACACCTATAGCCCGGCAGCCAGCAAGAGTCTCAGGTCTCCCCCTTTGTCTGCTTTTTTGTTAGGCGTTCCGTCCAAAAGTACTCACTGGCATGTCTCTTGGGAGATGTCTTTGGGTGCTTCATGCGTTGAGCTCACTTCTATCTCTGGACCCATCGATCGAGTCTTGGCTCGGCGGTGTTTGTTCACGTTGCTCAGCGCCGGGATGGAACAGCCTGGGCCGCCTTTTGCCCGGCAACCTGCAAAATTCACAGACGTAGTTCTCTCATCGTTTCCGACTCGAGCTCTATGCGTCTTTTGTCACGCTTTGTATCGGGCACTTTTCCTGTTTTTTCTCGTCCAAGCTCACTCACTCTACTTATCAATTTTCCAAAGATATGGGTGTCGCCGAGGTCAGGTCGGTCAACTGTCATCGAGTTGTTTTATACCAGCGCAATTCTTGCGCATGTGACTTTGATGGTCCAAGTAACAGTCGAGCTTTTAGTAGTGTTTTATCCCAATTTTGGGGTAATGAAGATCATTGTCTGGGAATGGATCACCGTACCGATCCGTCTCTCAAGACTGGGGTTTCACGAACATCTTCTAGGGTTTTCTTGATTTTGGGGTAATAACGATCATTGTCTGGGAATGGATCACCGTACCGATCCGTCTCTCGAGACTGGGGTTTCACGAACATCTTTTAGGGTTTTTCTTGATTTTGGGGTAATACCGATCATTGTCTGGGAATAAATCACAGTACCAATCCGTCTCTCAAGACTGGGGTTTCACGAACATCTTCTAGGGTTTTTTTCTTGATTTTGGGGTAATACCGATCATTGTCTGGGAATGGATCACCGTACCGATCCGTTTCTCAAGACTGGGGTTCCACGAACATCTTCTATGGTTTTTCTCTTGATTTTGGCGTAATAACGATCATTGTCTGGGAATGGATCACCGTACCGATCCGTCTCTCAAGACTGGGGTTTCACGAACATCTTCTAGGGTTTTTTCTTGAATTTGGGGTAATACCGATCATTGTCTGGGAATGGATCACCGTACCGATCCGTCTCTCGAGACTGGGGTTTTACGAACATCTTCTAGGATTTTTTTATTCATTTTGGGGTAACAACGATCATTGTCTGGGAATGGATCACCGTACCGATCCGTCTCTCAAGACTGGGGTTCCACTAACATCTTCTATGGTTTTTCTCTCGATTTTGGGGTAATAACGATTATTGTCTGGGAATGGATCACCGTACCGATCCGTCTCTCAAGACTGGGGTTTCACGAACATCTTCTAGGGTTTTTTTTCTTTATTTTGGGGTAACAACGATCATTGTCTGGGAAGGGATCACCGTACCGATCCTTCTCTCAAGACTGGGGTTTCACGAACATCTTCTAGGGTTTTTTTTCTTTATTTTGGGGTAACAACGATCATTGTCTGGGAATGGATCACCGTACCGATCCTTCACCCAGGACGGGGGTTTCTCGAACGTCTTTCAGGGTTTTTATCGATTTTGGGGCAATAACGATGATTGTATGGGAATAGATCACCGTACTGGGTTTTTTCTCGAACAGCTACCAAACTTTTCATTCGGAATGTTTGGTCGCTGAGTCTCTCAAGATTATCTTTGGAGATAGGAAACAGGGGTGGAGATGAACATGCTTTCACTATAGGGGTGATCTCTTGATCACAAAAAGATTCATTCTGAATCCATTGGCTCTCACATACTAGGTCATTCCATAGCTAGAAAGATTATAGACACTCATCATCTGTCTGTAGATTACTGCGCTTTATACCAGAGAATGTTTGAGTTTTAAATCTTTTTATTCACCACGTTTCATCGCTTAGTTTTATTACTAACATGAACATTTTTTATTATAGTAATAGTTTTAATCTTTTTCAATCATTTTCAATCAGAAAGAGTATAGGCTATTGGGCACTTATCATCACGTATCTTTGTAGTTTGCAGCGTTTCATATCAGAGAATGTTTTACTTTTAAGACTTTTTATTTACCACGTTTCATCGCTTTGTTTTATTACTAACATAAACATTTTTATTATAATAATAGTTTTGATCTTTTTTCAATCATTTTCATATGATGTGCAACTTTGAATAAATGCTTGATAGAATGGGTTGCATTTCGTTCTCCTTTCTGTTTCGAGGTTTTCTGCCATCAAAATTCCGTCTCTGAAGCTCTGATCTAGGGCTAAACGAAGCAAAAGCTTTCTTACTCTTGGACTTCACTTCGTAATCATTTCTCGCCGTGGTTACGGTACGATGAATTTGTAAGCGACTGGGACCGGGCGAAATTTCGCGCTGTCAAGCGGCTGATCGGACTGGAGGTGAACTCTCTCTCCCTCTCTCTCTCATCTCCTACTTGAAAATTGGAGAGAGAGAGGGAAAGAGAGAGAGAGAGGGAAAGAGAGAGAGAAAGGGAAAGAGAGAGAGAGAGAGAGAGAGAGAGAGAGAGAGAGAGAGAGAGAGAGAGAGAGAGAGATGCCATAACCACACTTATTCGCGAATATTCCGAATCGGATTCGTTCAGAAATCCGTTGCGACCAAAATCTGTACGCTGCATTCTATCGTATACTGTCGGAATTTTGACGTACGTACGGAATTTGTTAGCAATTATTTTTTTACATAATCCATTTGCCAGCCCATTGCGAAGATGGACGCATAGAGGCTGCGCCTACCTATCTTTGAGCTTCAGCTTACTTACAATTAGTTGAGCTCGAGAAGGGGGAGGAGATACTTCCATAGGAGGCCATTATGGTGCAAGACTTCGGGACAAAGCCTTGAAATCTTGTTCGAGAGAAAAAGGAGTGAGAGAGAGCGAGAGAGAGAGAGAGAGAGAGAGAGAGAGAGAGAGAGAGAGAGAGAGCGAGAGAGAAGGGGAGAGAGAAGGAGAGAGAGAGAGCATCGACTTTCAGACCGAATTTTCGCTAATCACTCAGCCAACAGCATCACACTAGGGCGGCGAAATCAACTAATATATACGCACCCCAAGGAAGTTTTTCCTACTTTCAACTCTGTCTACATTTTCCTGTTTTGAAAATGAATGAAAATGTCACCCTCACCCTTGCTAGAGAGACGATGTAATTGGCTTGGTTTGATTTATCCTCGTCTTCTAGCACGTCTCTTTAGCATTCTCGTTCTCTCACATGTCGATGAGAACATACACAAAATTTTAAGACTGAACTCAATAAGCCATCGTCAGTGAATCGCGAACGGCAGAGCACGTGAATTCACGTGAGGGCTGCCGTAGAGCTGCCAACGCCAGAAGAACGGATACAATATATCCGAGGGCTCTGCATGCGCTATAGTCCGAGGTTTGATTTCGCATTAGGGTTTCTAATTCATTCAAGTACTTGAATATATTTGACTCATTCCTCGTTCAATTCAAGTGTTTCAGACTTGAAACAAGGCTTTCATCTTCGAGTATTTGAAAGAGTACTTGAAAGATTACTTGAATTAGGAACCCTATTTCGCATTACGCTAGCAATACATCGAAAGTTGCTGAATTCAGAACATTGAATCCGAGGTTCACGAATTGTTGAGTTACTGTAGATGCACCGCTTCCCCCACGGTCGTCTGCGTCTCTCACCTCTACGTGCTCTACTACTCGTCCTGCTTTCACGAGTCCTTTGAACAAGTCGTCGCATGCGATATATCGCTAGATGCATTTGTTCATTCATTTATTCAACTAACGCAGAGAAATGTGTTACAATAGAAACCTTGGAGCCTCTTTTAATCCTTGAATTTCAGTGTATACAAATCTTTACATGGCTTTTTTCAGGCCTGACATGACAGGCAGCTGTACACATCGGTGTATGCCGGCAGCGCTCGCGTGAAGTACGCCAACAAGAAGATGATTTGAGCTACGAGCACCTCAAATCTGGAAACGATTTGTAAGAGAGAAAGCAATTTGTGAGAGAAGCGAGCAAGCGATTTGCAAGAGAAGAAGTTTTGCTAGATAAAAAAAGCGAGTGAGCAATCAGTGAGTAATAATGAAGTCCAGAAAGTAGTTCCTTTTGTAGCAGAAAGATTACTGTGTGCGGGATAGAGTCAGCAATCGAGTAGCGTACGCCTCTGTGCCGATCCTCAAAAGGTAATCGAAGGCCGCCTCTCCTATTGCCTTTACAGATCTCACAGAACGCGTTGCAATTATTTGGGCGATGCCCTGGGCATGGATTGCAGAATAACATGAAGATTTAGTTCTGTATATAGGAACCACAATCCGCTTCAACAATTTCAACTAGCTACACAAAGATTGCACTAATCTCTAAATACACATAGGACAATGACACTAATCATTCAATTAGTTAACTAGGGCAAAAACTTGAGAGACAGAGCCTGGGTGAGTGTGAGGAGTTGGAAAAAAAATATGGATATCGGCTTCGGCTTTTCTTTCTTCTTCGTTTCTGCTTGAAAGTAATTATCTAAATCAATTTTTTTTCATAATACTCTCTGCATAGTTTCAGAAACTCATTAGGAAGAGATAGCAAAGGGCTTGACTTGGACAATTCTCGTAAAGTCTACACATTTTTTGAGTGAAAAAGTTAGCGTGATCATTTCTCTTAGATTCTTCACAATAACTTGTAACTGTGAACGAGTTCTGGAACTTCGAAATTCGAAAAACTCACCAATATGTTTTGATATTCCGGATTTTTCAAACAGAATAGTATATGTTATTCTTGAACTCCTAATGTAACGTCTGAACTGTAGTGTTTCAAACATTAGATTTTCATTTCTTTGGACATAGGATGGTTTATTCTCAAATCGATATCCTAAACACTTATAATGTATGATTCTTGTTACAAGATTCTGAACTCTTTCAATCTTTTTCGTCAAACAAGGTTCGTTTTCAGGCGTATTTCTGTCATACTTCGAAAGGCGGAAGGCTATCTCACACAAAAAAGCAAAGAGCAGCGAGCTGAAGCACGCACAGCTCTTACTGGTTTACTCTTGAATTTTATACTCATTCGAAAGCAGATGTTCCAATTTACGTGCACAGACATATCAGAGCATTTTTACGTAATCGTATTACAATTTCAAAATGAGTCTTAGTTCGAGAGCTGACTACGCAATGAATCTATGAAATTGAAAGAAAGCGTTGACGATAAAATGAGCTGCAGATTCATGCGCAATGGGGCGACGGCGCCATATCATATGTCTCTTCAGATACCTCGGCGATCAGCGCTGGCGCCATTCTACGTGGGCCATGGCAAGCAGAGACGCGGCGCCAAGAAACGTATTTCGGTAAGCGAAAGTGATTCATTTCGAAAGACTTGTTCCTCCCCTTAAAGATTTTCCCACCCGAGTCGTAGTAAATTCGTGGTGCGCAACAACCATTATTTTGCTAATTCTCACATCGCGCACACAATCCACGCCACAAGTCATCCACGTGGCCCTCTCCCTCCTCGGTCTCTTTTCAGTTTTTCTGCATAAAGCCCACTGGCACTCAGTATCAACTATCACCAAATTTGATGAAAATTTCAGGGTAGATAGAGTTGAGTGTGATCTACACTATAGGATATGTGAAATTCCTCTCACGTCGAAAAACGGTTCGGGTTGCACAATCTTTAAGGGTGCTCGCGTGTTTTCACAGAGGAAGCAAGAGAAGACGGCATGAGACTCAATCCAACATGAAAGTGACCACTAAGAGTATTTGTATCAAAAGGAATAACGAAAACTCGTTTCGGGGAGGCTCCCCTCTCATCTATTCGGTTATATCCAGTTATTTGTACCAGCCATTATCCGTACATTTAAATTCGCCGCAATCCAATGGGACTCAGACGTACGGATAATAATGGTACCCTATGGATACCATTATTATCCGCGAATTCACTCACTATGGATAGCTGATTATGGCCATCGTTTCCAGTCGCCAGGGTGTTCAAGGCGCTCGCTGGTGGAAGCAAACTGTAGCTGCTAGTGGGTGGGGCTGGTGTATCCTTTCAACTCGCCTCGGACTATGGTAGCCATGATAGAGAGGGAGAAAGAGAGAGAGAGAGAGAGAGAGAGAGAGAGAGAGAGAGAGAGAGAGAGAGAGAGAGAGAGAGAGTAGGGTAGACTGAAAATTTTTCAAACTTTTTGTTTTCAGGATAACGGGCGACATCACAGAGAAGAGCGAGCGAGAGACGAAGATTGGCATTGCTTGTTTTAGCTGTGATGTGCCGTGGGTGGGTAATTTACTCGATGGGCGATGTTGCCCTTTGTGGAGACTGTAGTTGTCCCTCTATATCTATCTCTCTTTTTGGAATTGGATGGGTGATCTAGTATGCGTCTTCCCATTAGACACATGGTTTTCACTACCTTCTAGTGACTTGGCTGCCGGCGGATTGAACCCATCGAAGTGTACGGATGGGCGCAATTTGACCCTGATTTCAAGTGCGTTCACAGACGGGAAAAAGCTTGTCTACATACTTCCAGAGAGGTCGGTCACCGATCATCAAAAGTAGCACCCCAAAATACTGTTTTTGGGCCAAGTTTGATGAAAAGGAGTAGGGTATCATGGTTTTTATGGAAAAGTAGCAGGGTAACAGTAGCTGGGGGTCGGTAGTTATGTACCTAGTTCTGGAAGTATGCTTGTCTATGGAAAGCTCATGATATATGACTTTGATACGATATTTCATCTTCTACGGACAACTGTATTCACCCGACAACATCGCTAATAGAGTCAGTGAGCTACGATATACTTCTCCCAGCTTACAGTATGCAGACGAGAACCAGGCGCAGATAGTTTCATCGCATCGAGAAGATCAAGATGGATTTTTGAAATAATTAAAAAATTGGTTGAGCATTCTACTACTCGATCCGCTTTCGAGCGAGTCTTCTGAAGGAGTCGTGCCATGGGCTATAAATTCAGTTAACAGTACGACACCATTATCCGTACGTTAAAAGCACCGTAATTCAATGGTATCTAGACGTACGGATAATGGTACGATACGGATAACTGAATATGACCGTCGCATGCGATATCGCTATGTAGATGGCAATATCCCAGGCCTGGTTGCTGTAGGCGATGTGCACATCGATGTATGCAGAGAGCTGCTCTCATGAAGCACGCTAAGAAGAAGGAGATCATTTGAGCCATGAGCCTGGTTACACACTTTTTTCGGTTTGAGCCCCTTCAAAATTTCACCATGTGGTCCCCCCCTGGCAAAAAAGTACTCAACACGAGCATGTAGCCAGAATCGTCCGCGCTGTGCTCCCCCCTCTCCCCTCATCGATTCGGTTTTGTTCAGCTATCCGTACCGACCACTATCCGTACATCGAAATCCAGCGTAATCCATTGCGATTCCAATGTACGGATGATGGTACTCCACGGGTTGCTGAGTATGGCCATGGATTCCTATGGCCAGGCTGTGTGCTGGTAAAAGCAAACTGTACCTGCTGGTGAGTCGGGCTATCCTTTCAGCTCTGGACTACGGTAGCAAAGAGAGAGCGGGAGAGATAGGGATGGTGGGAGAGAGAGGGAGAGAGAGAGAGAGAGAGAGAGAGAGAGAGAGAGAGAGAGAGAGAGAGAGAACGATGGAAGAGAGTAGGGTAGACTGAATATAATTTTTTGCAGAATGACGGGCGACAACGCAGAGAAGAGCGAGCGAGAAACGAAGATTGGCATTGCTTGTTTCAGCTGTGATATGCCGTAGGTGGGTAATTGACGCGATTAGCGTTGTTCTCCTGTGTGGAGACTGTAGTTGTCTCTCTGGCTCTCTAAATATCTACCCTTCTTCCATGTTGAATTGGATGGTTGATCTAGTATGGCTTTCTCCAATAGACACATGCTTTTCAATTTATACTAGTGAGTCGGCGGATGGAACACATAGACGTGAAATGGATAGACGCAGTTCCACCATGACTTCGAGGGCGCCCACAGACGGGAAAAAGGGTGCCCGTTGATAACTGATGGCTGCTCGGTTACCGTATACACACGGTAGGCTAGGAAAACCATGGCGTAAGCTATTAGCTCTATTAGCGATGTTGTAGTGTGAATAAAGTTGTCCGTAGAAGATAGAATATCGTATCCGTATCATTCTTTCAAGCTTATCTAGATGCCACTGCTCCTCACACAAAGAAAGGACGATTTTCTCCCGAAACAGTGCTTTCGGGGTGCTACTTCAGTGAAGGGTCTCTCTAGAAGTATGATTGCAGTCCATCGTTTGAAGGAGACAAGTCCGTAGTGCGATAGGATCCTGACATTTGATATGCGAACATAGGTGCTCGCTTCAATTCATTCGACCATAGAATTTTAGAAGCTATATTTAGCAACCGCAATGCAAAAATCTACGTGAAGCCTGCGTGCGCCAGATGGTGCATATGGTGCATCTGGCGCACACAAACTGAATGACTGATCCGCTTACGGATGCGGCTTCTCTACTTTCACGGATAGCCAGTTTTGAAAGGGTGTTGTGTGTCTGTCTGACTTGTTGACCCAGTTGACCCTGCTGACTACTGTAGTCCGTGACCAAAAAAGTGCTCGGGTTGCAATTTTCTTCAAGCTTCACTGAAAATTCACTTAAATTAAAAATTTCAATGTTCAAACTCTGTTATTCTGAATTTTTTTATTTTCCATGAAATTCTGCAGTCTCGATTTACTTTAGCGTAAAGGTTCTGTGTAACAAATCGAAAGATTTCAATTTTGCATTGCGGTTGCTAGCTATATTCGCTCGAATTTAGTCGATCAGACAAGCAGAGAAGCTGATTTGTTGCGATCTAGCTATATCTCCTTGTGATCTAGCGATGAATCTATCAAAGAGGAACAGTCAGTTTCTCAACCGGCGCTTCTCATTTGGCATAGTGTTACAGAGTATTCGCTACCGCTCCTTCCTTTCCTTGAGAGAGAGTAACTTTCAGTATGGCGATGATCCTTCGACTCGTCGTAGTTGGGAGTGCAAAGAGTTTAGCGTACTTCTCTTCAGGTTGCCGAACATAGAAAAAGCCGGAGAGGGTCCAATTAGAAAATAGTGAAAGTTCCCGTTCCCTCTCTGGAATGTGGTTTTGCTACTCACTTCCCATTAGTTCAGTGGTCGAGAACTCCGAAAAGAGTAAAAAGAGAACGTCCAGAGAACGAGTCAGAGATTGGCTGGAAGTGCTGCACCATTGATGTCACGCTGTATACTGTACAGAATGATGGGGTAAAAGATAATAGGTGGTCTCCTGTAGGCTTTTCCCAGCAGAGAGATTACTGTAGACTGCCCGATGTCGCTATGTAAGAAGAGCGTTACCTTTTTTATCAAGCCAACTCTCTCTCTCTCTCTCTCTCTCTCTCTCTCCTCTTTTTTGCCCTTCTCTCTATCTCTTTCTCTATCCTTCTCGCCGTTCATACGGCAATGCGACTCACTATTAGCAGCACCTCCTCGCGGTGTGAGTTGGATTGCTCTCATTCACAGAAGACTAGAAACTTCTGGGGATTTGAGCAAGCTGAGACTGCTATTTTAGGGACTGCCATGGGTGAAGCAAAGACTCTCTAGTTCTATTTCTGCTCCCAATAAACTCTTTCTCTCGCTTTTTCTACACGTGTGATTTATCCGGAACGTTATCAGCCCTCTCTGTCCCCCTCTTCCCTCCCCTCCAACCCTTTTTCTCTCTCCTCTCTCCCTCTCTCTCTCTCTCTCTTCTAGGAACACTGTCGAAACCGTTTTCGCAGCAACACTTGTTAACAAACAGTACCTATTATATCTCACACCTCAAATACTTCTCTCAAAATCTCTCTCTCTCTCTCTCTCTCTCTCTCTCTCTCTCGCTCTCTCTTTCTTCCTCTATTCACCGTGCATACAGTAAGGCGACTCGGCACTTCGCGTTTTGCACTATGCACCATGCACTCTACACCGGAGGACTTGGTGCAAAACGCATTGTAGTGCATGGTGCAAAGTTACGGTATCCTGGTGCAAAAGACAAACTTCCCTTGGTAGTTTGTCTTTTGCACCATGCGTTTTGCACTCTACAGTAACCTGGCATAGTGCACCGCAATGCGTTTTGCACCAAGAAGGTTACTGTAGAGTGCATTGTGCATGGTGCTAAACGCGAACTGCCGGCGACTCATTACTGGCAGCGGGTTGGGTTGCTCTCATCAGTCGAAGATGGAAGCAAGCTGAGACTGCATAAAATTTGAAGCTACTGAAAGAAGAGATATTACTGAAAAACATTGTTCTGACAAGCATTTTCTCCGTATGTCGTTTTTCTCTCTAGCTTTCCTCTTTTTTGCGTGAGATCACGTCGAAGTGAGAACATCCGAGGAGATGATTTGATACTGCGATGTGTCTCCACATGTGCTCCTGAAAAACATCGTATGCACAAGAAAATTTGATAAAGTTCTATAATACAGCTCTACTCGCAACGCTGGGTCAGAATGAGCGAATGCGAAGACTCGTAAAAATGATATGACTTCCTGTGTACGCGTCGCTTGAGTCGAACAATTACAGTTTCTCATTTTCCATTCTGCTCTTTTGTTTGTGATTATTCTTGCAAGAAGTTCAACCCGAGCTGGGTTTTAGTCCAGGCAAGGCTCTCCTCTATTTCTTCATTTTACGCTGCACAATGACCATATTGCCCTCTGCAGGAATACCGAATAATTAAATCCATTGTTTGACCAGCAATTATCATCCATCCGAGTGAAAAACTAAAATGGGTACGTTTTATACTCGATGCCGATGTGAATTCTCGAGGAGTCGATGCCGTGTAGGTACTGTAGGTTTGATGCACGTCACCTCAGGCGACGCGTGACCGACGCGCGTCGCGGCTTGCGTCTTGTGTTGGTTATTGATTGCTTTCTCCCCTCTCCGCTTCACGTGCACGGCGACTCACAGGCGAAATCGGCGGCATTTAGGCTTGATGTGAGTTTATCCTGATAAACGGAAAAATTATCACCATAATAACCTTTTGAATAAGAGTTTAAACAACCTTGATAACTATCTGTTCTTGAGGGTAACCCTCAGAGGGTTTTTATTTACTAATTTTTCAAATTTTTGTTGTTGTTCATTTCAGACTTCTCTACACTACTCATCATGAACATACGTTGTAGCGAAAATAGAGTTATTTGAGAAATGAGAATTGAGAGCTATTTCAGAAAACTGTTCTTTTTACAAGTGGAAGATTGTAAAAGATTAAAAATCATAATTTAAAAAAACAAATCTTGCGTTTTGCCAGATGCTACGGCGTCTGCCACTACGGCTAGCAGGGCAGCCGCCCGCTCTCGCTGCGAAGGTGATTGGAAGCTTCAGTGTTTGAAGCTGACGCTGTATGCAGCGAGGAGGCGCAGGTGAGCACAATGGCGAATATGGTGAAGGGTGAGGCGAGAGAGAGAGAGAGAGAGAGAGAGAGAGAGAGAGAGAGAGAGAGAGAGAGAGAGAGAGAGAGAGAGAGAGAGAAACTCGCAAAAGACTTTTGGTGGATGATGAGGCCGAACCCGCGACGTGAGATTCCTAGCAAGGAATCACAACCAATACACCACGTACGGACATGATTGGTTGGGGGAGAGCAGGTTGAGGGAGAGGAATATGAAGCTTACCTGGAATGAGGTGCGAGGTGTTGGTAACCAGTTTCATCGTCCACATAACCATCGAATGTTCTCGATTCCCTGAAGACTTTCCGATATAGCTGCAAAATGGGTAACGATGGGCCATTTTAAATGGAGAAAAATTCTGACAGTCAACCTTCGGTTAGCAAAAATGGGAATAGACGTGAGAACCCTAAATGTAGCTACGAACGTGAGCTCCGGAAAATGTGCGAAATAAGAATTTTTTTGGGATTAGTTGATTCTCACTTACCGAGAGCATTCGAGGCGATTTCTCTTGGAAACTTACGAAATCAAAGGCTTTACGTCATCCATTTTTCACAAGCCATTCCGGTTGATTATTGAGTACAGTTACTGTACTACAGTACGCATCTCTCGACACGCAATCTACGATAACAGTCATTCACAGGCGGAAGCAGCGCCTTCGGCGTCTCAGAAGGTTGCTGCGGCGGCTCTGATTTCGATGTGGCCGATGGGCGGCGCAGCTTCCAAAATGGACTTATGGTACAGTGTTTTCCCTTACAGATGAATTGAGCTCTCTCGGAAACTGAACCTGGGATTTCGAAAGATTCTCGGAAAGAAGCTCCAAACGTAAGCGAGATGACGATTCCAATTCCATTGACCGAAAACTACTCTCATCTCCCGTTACGTCAAGTGTTCGTAGCAAAATGAGCTTGACCTCAGGCTCACCTGGATTCTACGCGTGCCCCACCGAGCGTCAACAAGGATATTGTAATGGCAGTTATGATCACAGAGTGAGTTCACCTCTTTATTTCTCTGCTCTCCCCAGTGATGGGCAGGGTGGTGACTGGGTACGCACCACCCCCCTTCGTATTCTCCACGATCGGGGGAAATGAAGAAATTTTTCTAGGTTTTTGTGTCGAAAACAACTGGATCTTCATGGAAAACGCTTATTTTATCTATATTCCCGCACTTCCCTTCCATAGTTCATCATAGCACTACTGTGGGTCCCGAATATCATGATTTTCCGCGCACCCCCCTCCCTCGTAATTTTTTCTGGAAATTCTAGTCACATACGCTGCCCATCACTGGCTCTCCCTTCTCTACCTGTTTTTTAGCGATCGAAAGCGCGGATTCCGCTGTCGAAGATGAAGCATCTTCAGGTGCATCCACCAGAGTCGATCCGGAGGTTACGGTAGGATCTGCCGTCACCCGGCAGAGAGAGAGATAGGTGAGTACCAGAGAGAGAGAGAGAGAGAGAGAGAGAGAGAGAGAGAGAGAGAGAGAGAGAGAGAGAGAGAGAGTGTGTGTGTGACAGAGAGATTGGGTTTCTGCAACTATACAGCATAGAGCTGTTCCAAAACAGTACCAAGACACCAGTGGACGCAGCTTCCAAGATAGCTGTTGGTGCTGGGCCTGGAAATACTTTCTCTTTAGAAGCTGAAAGTTGAACTCCGATCTATGCTTACCTCATCAGGCCCAGTGGTGGCCTCCACGATGGAGAAGAGGCGCACTGTCCGTCCCCTCCCAGCCACGCTGCCTGAGCTCCGCCCACGCGGATAAAAGCCGCCGCCGCGAACTGAGTCGGTACGATGGTTGGAATCGTCCGCTACAACGGATGGCGGTGTCATGGTGATCAATCATGTCGCTGTTAGGTTACTGTAAGGCGAGAGAGTGGGCAAATGAGAGACGCAGTAGCGTAATGGAGAATCAGTAAGTGTCTGTGTCTCTCGATTACCTCACTCTCTCACCTCACAGTAGCCTAAAGAACTTCGCCCAATCAATCACACTCTGGCTCGTAAGTATGGCGCCTCCTATTGTTCTGCCTTTTCCCCCTGGGAAACGCTGATTCCTTCATAAGTTTCCACTTTTCTAGATCAGTTTAAATTGATTTTGATTAAAGTGACAGACAGTATTCATACAGAAACTGAATTTTCACAGTATATAGACATTATCCAGATCGATAGTGATTCCGCGGTCGATTCACTTGATAAACCCGCTTCTGTCAGTAGTCATCTTGCCCTTGGGCAGCCTGCAGTCGTTGTATTGCCTGCCATACAGTAGTCTGGCGTGATCTGAGTTACCTTGTTTCTTTTCAGACTACTGAGATCAGGGGTGTGCCTCGGGACAAAATTTTTCCGATTTGCGCCCCCCTCAATTTTTATCATGTGGTCCCCCCTGTTGAAAAAATCTCACTTTGCGGCCCCCCAAAATTTTTCCATGTGGTCCCCCCTTTGAAAATTTCTCTCATTTTGCGGGGCCCGTTTCACTGTAAGGGTCCCCCCTTATGAAAATTTCGAACCTCATTCTATTTTGCGCCCCCCTCTCCAAAAATTTTGCTTCTCGCACACCTCTGACTGAGATCGCCCCTGCCTTCGACTACTTTAAGACGAGAGAGTTGAGAAATCAAGAGAAGAAGAGGCGGAACAATGAATCAATATGAGCATGGCATATCAGTGAATTACGCCTGAGTACGTGTCGTGCAGATACTCGCTTCCGCTTGCTCGTATGCCGAATCGATGCTTCTGCCACGACGGGCTGCAAGATTGAGCAGTGCAGAGGGGAGGTGAACATTTCTGAAATTTCGATTTACGACTTTTTATTTGTCAGTTGCCAGTACTACACAAATTTGAAAAAAGAGTATGGCTCAGCTTGCGTTTTCGCATGTTGCGAAAAGAGCTGAACGGGGGGGGAACTCTCAACTCACCAACAGTTCATCACTGTTCTGGATAATTGTCCTTCTACAGTATACAGACCGAGGCAATCATTCTATGAGTCTGCCCTTGTCAGCAGTCCTCTTGTCTCTGTGTAGCCTGCAGCAGAGAAGCGAATCGTTCGATTGACTCCCTTACAGTAGCCTGCAGCTACCTGAGGAGACTGAGTGACACTGTATAACTACTAAGATCGTCCCGGACTACGGTCATACTTCCAGAGAGGTCGGTCACCGATCACCGAACCCCCACATACTGTTTTCGGGCAAAAATCGATAGAAAGTAGGGCATCGTTGTTTTCATAGAAAAGTAGCAGGGTAACAGTAGCTGGGAGTCGGTAGTATCGTACCTTGCTCTGGAAGTATGACTACGGTAAGAGAAAATAGTTCGAAGATCCAAAAAAGGAAGATGGGAAGCAGTGTATGAATCACTGTTTTGCCTTTGGATAGTTCGAGGAGAGCTTCGTAGTTATACACTGTGGCGCACGGTCTGCTTTCCCCGCGACGACGGCCCAATGGGGCCCATAGTCGATGAAATGTCATGCTCGGCGCCAACATCTGATTGAGAAAAATTTCTGGAATGAAAACATATATAGCTACTGTAGTATTACTAGATACTGTAAGCAGCATCACATGTAGTTCATCCCGTTCTGATTTCCTACTTTGAAAGTTTCTGCTTTCTGCCCAGGTTACTGTAAGCTAGCATAGTTTGAGTTTGTATCGCGCTTTTTCCGTTTCAAATTAAGAAGGAACAAATGAGTTCACCTCATAGTAAAGCGTCTACTTTCCTTGGATTGCTCTAGATTTCTTCACCACACTCCTGATTCAGCCATTTCCAGATCATCAAAGGCGAGAGAGGAGAGGAGCGGATAGATGGATGATCCGTTCGCTAGATGGACGCTGCCTGAGGTAATAAAGGCTTTTTCTATCAAATTTTTCAAGCGAGATCAGTTTTTATCTGATTCGCAGCGTTTGAAAAAATCAACTGTGGGCTCCCCCCTCACCCTCCAATAAAAGTGAATAAATCGTAGTGTAAACTCACTGGAGCAGTGTGCGTAGAGTCGCGGCCGCTGGCGTCGCGTGCAGTTTCGACGCACTCGCTGGATAAGCTCCGCCCCCCGCATGCGGCAAGGGGCGGATCCAGCGAGGCGTGGACATGAAATGAATGTTTTTATTCTATGTTAGGAATTAATAAAAGATCCGAATTGGGAAAAACCCCGAAATGGCTAAAATACTCACTTTTATTTTTTCCGCTGCGGCTGTAGCTGTGGTGCCGCCGTCGTTTTTAGTTTTTTTTTAATTTTTTTGTATTTTTATAGTTTTTATTTTTGTGTTTTTTGTATATTTTAGTGATATTTATATTTTTATTTTTATTAGTGTAGTGTATTTTGTTTATAAGTTTATGGTGTAGTGTGTAGTTTGTTATATTATTGATTTTTAGTGTTTTTGTAAATGAGTGTTTTTATTGTGTTTATAGTGTATTTTTAAGATTTAGAATAAAAATGTAGTTGAGTGTTGATAAAATAGATAAAAAATTTGAAATTATTAGGGTAAAAAATAGGGTAGTGTTTTTGTTTATTGTGTTTATAGTGTGTTTTTTTAGGATTTGGATAAAATTTTAGTTGAGTGTTAATAAAATAGATAAAATATTTAAAAAGGATTAAAGTAAAAATGCGCAACAAGTGCTACCATTTTACCCACCCAATAGGGATGGAGGGCATGGTGGGCCAAGGGTGTTTTCGTTCCGAAGAACTACGTTTTCCGACCCCGGAGGGATGGAAGTCCTATTCGTTCCGAAGAACTACGCTTTCCCGACCCCGGAGGGATGGAAGTCCCAATTGGCCTTTGGGCCTGATTTGCATTACAATATAATCCTAAGCCAGTCCTTTTACAGGTCTGAGCAGAGCGCGAAGAAGTTTGGCGGGGGCGCGGATGCGACAACCACCCAGGCTTTTTACCTCTTTTTCTCTCTTTTTTCGAATTCGCTGGGGAAAGAGCGCGAGAGAGAAAAATATTTTCTTCTCATATCTATAAAAAGCTGAGAGATAGCGAGCAATGAATTTCCGGATAGTGTGAACGCGAAGGAATTATTTACAGCTACTATGAACGACGCTATGTGATGACGATGTGTGAGGAGGCGCATTGGAGGAAGAAGAAGATACGCGATTGTTAGTTTAGCATGTTTTGCCTAGCCCCCC
>CAVOJK010000615.1:0-24435 GCA_963695495.1 Hololepta plana
TAACGCTTTTGCGATTTCATGGCTGTCTTCTCTTTCACATCGCGTGTGCGCCTTTGAGTGAGTCGCATGAATTCTGGAGGCCTTTGCTTCTTGTCAGGTAGACGCTGTATGCTAGCTCACTCGAGAGCACAAGAAAGACTTCTCTCAGCCCCACTCAAGGATTGCCCAGCCTACGCTACTATCTTCTGGTGAGATTAGATCAGGTTTCTGAATTCAATTACGATTTTGAGTACACTTTCGAGTACGCGAAAAAATTAATTCAATCTTCGCTGATTTGAAATGTTGTTTTCGAGCTCTAGTCCATAAATTTTCAATTCTGCGACAGTTATACACGCTTTTTCAGGGACGACAAGAAGCTCGTGTGAAAGGCGGATGGAGAGACTGTGACGTATCGTCGTCGTCGTCGGTCACAGAGTCATCTACATGGCTACATAGCATCAGCTCGTGATCGTGCGAACTTTCTTGGATCGCAAGGATCGTGGTGGCGCAGCTGCAGTCATCGTGGACTGTAAGTACCTCCATCTCGCGCTTCTAACGACGTCAAGTATACAAATTTTGTAGCTCGTATTTTGTTGTTGCAGCTCTGAACGCTACGTTCATCGCACGCGTGAAGCTGCTCGAGAAAGCTGCGCTGATCCTGGAGAGACGTCGCAAACCATCTGACATCTGACCTACCTGTCAGATAATCTCAAAACTTTTTTCATCTTTTTGCATAATCATTGTTGAAGATTGTGCAACCCGAACCGTTTCTCGACGTGAGAGGAATTTCTTTTATGCTATAGTGTGAATCACACCCAACTCTATCTACCCTGAAATTTTCATCAAATTTGGTGATAGTTGATTTTGACTGCCACCGGCCTCGTTGCACAAAAACTGAAAAGCGACCGAGTAGGCAGAGGGCCACGTGGAGGACTTGTGGCGTGGATTGTGTGCACGATGTGTGAATTAGCAAACCAATGGTTTGTGCGCACCACGAATTCACTACGACTCGGGTCCCAAAAACTTTAATAGATGTTGCGCCATACATACATATACATACATATATCATAAATCATCCTTTGAGTTGAAATCACATACATTCATGATTGGTATGTTAAATATAATTTCTCGCATATTTTTCACCTTTTCAGAAAATTTTTCATTGATAAAGCCACTTCGTTGGAATTTGATCGATCGTTCAGAACTCATCCGTTGACATCGGTCTCATTTCTTGCACAACCACGTCGTACCATTTCGGTTATATCAGAAGATGACACCGGTTCGTTGAAGCATACTAACCTTCTTCAGCCATGAAGTATTTATTCCATTCACGCAGCTCGCACCCACCACTGGCCCTGTAATCACAAAACAAAGCGCAACGGGGGAACAGTTGCTTTTTTTTATTTCCCCACTCTCGTGCTTATCGCGACCTGAGTAGCTATCCTCTGAATAACTCCATTTTTGTTCCAGAAACTTCGCAACGCAGTCAGCTAATGTGGCTCGTAAGCTTGGCATAAACGTCAGTGATCCTCACAAATCGCACGTGAGTGCAGTCTTAATTACTTTTCCTTTTACTCGCCAGGAACTTATTCCGAAGATATGTCTGGGTATAGCTGTTTCAAAACAATCTAACAATGGAATATAGTTTTGTGCAAGTGGCTTGAGCTATTTGAGAAAACATTTTGTGAATTGCTATTTCTTCGGTGTCAGTTTCAAGTGTACTAAATTGGAATTTCATGCAGATTATGAATCGGCTCGTGGTCAAGACGTTGCGCAGCTGCTCCACGATGCCATCGAACATGCACGCAAGGCATGCTGCAAGTTCATCCTCTTTGTCACCCCACAGAAGCTCACACACTGCGTCAGTTGGTTTTCTAGGGGTTTTTGTTTTTCTGCTCGATCCGGAAATAAGGGAGAAGAATGCATGGTTGCAGACTTTCTGAAGCCGGAAGAACGCATGGAGGAATGTGGCACAGAACGTGAAAATGCGAACTGCATCCAAAGAAGAATGTGAGCAGACTAAGCTGCTTAATTCTGAGAAGATACAACGACACTCGACATGACTCTCGTTCGACTTCCGTTTTATATCACACGACAAAAAGTTGTAGGCCTGCGCAGTCGATTTGGCACAGCGCGATGGTGATATAAGGATGTAGATTACTCGACTATACGTTCTCAATTCATTGTGTCTTTGTTGCACATTTCCGGACGATCACCTTTGTAATTGTTGTACATTTTCATCTCTGAGAATTATCGCTTCGATAAAAACCTTCTGATGACAATGCGACATTGCAGTGGATCGATCGTTCAGATATCATCCGTTGAAAACTCGGTCTCATTTCTCACACGTAGTACAGTACCGCTTCGTTGTTAAGCGTACTGTGGTGTTAGATTTTTTTGGATAGTTCATTTAATGTACTCTGCAGTCTAAAACATTGCGAGTCTCAAGAGCTGGTGCGTCTACGGAATGGCTGGCAGAGATCGCTGCCCCTTCCTGCACCTTTTTGGCAAAAGGGCACGCTGTTCGCATTTTCCGTGAAGTGGTGCGTTGACCTATCGGGTGCAAGAGATCGTGTGCATTTTTTACAGATTGATCCATCTGACAAAACGCCGGATCAGAACATTCCGCTCACCTCCAATTTCCAAGTATTTCATTTCGATTTCGCTCGAACTATTGAACTATTTTGTTGTCTAAGTAAGTACTTACTTCGAACTAGACTACGCTAGACATATTTATCTTTCATTCAACAGTATAAGCTTCAGAAAGTCGCACGCTGACGATGAGAATCTTGTGTTCTAGAAACAAAAACAATTTTCCGCAAAACCAGTGTTCGCAGACCAAAGCGCGGACGACACAATGGGCCTCCTCGACCCTGGCTGCGGCATGGAAATGCTCGCACGACCTGTTTCTGGCCAACCGCAATCCAACTAGCAACCTGCAATGAACCGAGTGAGTACTGTAGTCTACTGCTTCTGCTCCAGATCTACGTGTTTTGGCGTGTTCAATACGATAAGAATAAAATGCAAACTTGGTTGATTGATAGAATAAGTTCGTTTGAAGATGGAGGCGTTCAACTCACAGGCCGGGCCGCCTAGAATATGCACTGCTCAGCCTGCTCAGCGACTACAATCCCACAAAGTGAGCTCATGCACTTTTATAAAAACTTGTTGTTTTGTGTTGCTTTTCTCACCATTTTTCCAGAACTATAATTGTTCGAAAGCAACCCGCTATCCGTATCTGTCAGACAATTGGATTGCTCACGGCCGCGCATCGAGTTTGAATCTGTAATGCTATCGATGGACAGTAGGTGCTAGGCCCAAGTAAAAGGACAAGAGTATAGAGAGAAAGCAATTCATCATGAATCTCAGTGGGAAAGTGACAACGAAAGATAAATACAATAAGTGATCATTCTCTCCTCCTCGAAGCTATCGTCTTCATTATTGAATAGGTATCGGCAGCCGTGGGCGGTGGTGTGATCTGTCCTGGAAAGATATTATCATCGATGGTCTGATACTCTCGCGGTGTAATGGTGGCGCCTGTGGCGCTTGTTTTGCAACAACTAACCCTTTCTCTCTCCCGAATCATGTGCTCGGTCAAAGTAGACTGATCAGAAGAACCGGAAACAGTCTAGAATCTACACTACAGGGGTTCGCACAAAGTATCTCCTACACAGTACCGAGTACGAATGATGCCCAAGATGGAGGAGACGGCGATCGAGAGAGAGAGCTAACACCTCCACTCAAGGAAGAATGCGTGAGTAGAGATGAGGAGAGAGAGAGAAAAAGAGAAAGAAAAAGAGAACCGATACTTTGCAGCAACCTGTTGTTCCGATCGTCCTGAGCATCCCGGATTATTTCGTTATCGCCAGAGGCCGATGGATCCGCATACGATACGGTAATTTTCTGCGTTATAAGACTTTTCGCAAGTTACGGTGTCAGTTGATGATCTTGGCCGAGTGCTGTATGCACAAAACTATCAATGACTTTTCCAGAACTGACAAGAAGCTGAAAACGGGCGTCTACACCAATCCATGGCAATTCTGCGATGATCTGTGGCTCATGTTCGAGAAAGCTACGCTCTAAAATCGCAAGAACTCGAAAGTGTACAAGTACTCGACCAAGGTTTGCGGCTCTGACATACTTACTCGCTATCTCAACTTGTTTTCTCTATTGAGACCAATTGATTTTGGGTTAGTGTGGATGATGAATTTTTTTATTCACTTCGTACCTGGCCTTTGCTGTTCGGCATATGTTTTGTATACATACAAATACACGCTTGGAAGTAGGCGTGTGATCTTCTCAATCACCTACTCAACCAATCAATCAATCGCAGCTATCGGAGCTCTACATCGACATCATCAGTGATGAGCGGTGATGGCTCGTCTGGGCTACTGTTGCGGTCAGGAGCTCTCCTCCATGCCACTCTCCATATTCTGCTATGTCGCTGCCATGTGCACTATTGCTAGAGATCAGCCAAACTATGTGTAAGTTTTTTATCTCTGTCCTGATCAGATATCAATCAGTGATCAATAGATTATCAGTCGAGCAGATATACGGTGTTTGTCAGCTACGAGACGCAAGAGAACTCTACGGCGTCAACGTCTCGGAGCGCTACACTTATTTTACCAAGCGCTATGATGGCTGACGTGAGATTTTTTTATTCAAGCAGTGGTCCAATTGATTTGTCGAGCGATTGAGCAATCTCAGATTGCGGTAGAGTCGATTGTATGATGCCCTCCATGTGAGATTCGGGCAGAGCGAAAACGCTCACGAGCATCGACAAGTTTTCTCACTAAAACTTATACTGACTAGTAGGAAGATGGACGGCGTTAGCATTCATGTGATATAGCCACTTTAGAAGATTGAGAACTATCAACCGAGCAGATCGTGAACTCTCCGGTCCCCGTCCCCGCACCTTTCTACACTTCTTGGCAAAGGGGCACGCAGCCCAAATCTTCAGTGAAGTGGTGCGTTGACCCATCGGGTGCAAGAGATTGTTTGCATATTTTACAGATTGATCTATCAGCGCAAACTCCGGATGGAAGCTTCACGCTCACTTTCAATTTCCAGGTTGTTCATTTCGGGTTTGCTCGAACTGTTCTGTTGCCTACGTCAGTAGAATATTCAACTTGAATATTCATAGTTCACGACGTCAGTAGAATATTCAACTTGAAATTAGAATATTCAACTTGAGAAAATTACAAAACCCATCAACTGAGCAGATCGTGAACTCCCCGCCCTCCCCGTACCTTCCTACACTTTTTGGCAAAGGGGCTCTCTGAGGGCTCTCTGATAATCCAGCTGATAAGACGAGTATGACGAAAAATCTGCATTCCTGCTGCTCAAGAACAACTTGATAGAGTGAGCGTTTGTTGTCAGTCACTCTCTTTACCCACTTCCTCTCAATTCCAAAGTGATATTTCTGTTCATTGTTCTTTGAGTGTCTCGATCATCAAGCTCCCCCACATTTATCATTTTATCATTCTCAGGTACGAGCCCCTAGAGCCCCCGCCACCCCTACACTTTTTGGCAAAGGGGCTCTCTGAGGGCTCTCTGATAGCCCGGCTGATGAGACGAGTATGGCGCCAAAATCTGCATTCCTGCTGCTCAAGAACAATTTGATAGAGTGAGCGTTTGTTTTTAGTCAGTCTCTTCACCCACTTCCTCTCAATTCCAAGGAGATATTTCTGTTCATTGTTCTTTGAGTGTCTCGATCATCAAGCTCCCCCACATTTATCATTTTATCATTCTCAGGTACGAGCCCCTAGAGCCCCCGCCCCTCCCTACACTTTTTGGCAAAGGGGCTCTCTGAGAGCTCTCTGATAGCCCGGCTGATGAGACGAGTATGGCGCCAAAAGCTGCATTCCTGCCATGCCAAAGAAGATGGCACACAATATGCGCTCTATATGATGAGAAGGTTGGCTCATTGCTCACAATCAGTTTTGCTGATTCTTCTCACACTTCGCGATTGCTATAAATCAAATCATCTAAATGATTGCACAGTCAATAGATGAATCTCTAAAATGCTCAGGTGTACCCCGAGGCCTTCGTATCGTCAACAGGCCGAAAGGAAAAGTCTCTGCCGCTCTCTGACAATAAGTGAGTGCTTTTTCACACTTTTTGAGAAAAGATTCAATTACGCGACTCTTGTGGTTTTGTGCATTCACCATCTCGTTAATGACCAATCGTTTCCTTCTAGTTGTTAGAGTTGAGGTAGTAGCACCATACAGAGTAGTGCCAATTCTACGAAGGAATCGCTTCAGATTCACGGTAACGAAGCTGCCCCACGATCAACTCTCCACTCACGATCAGCTTGAGACGCGCGTCAACAAGGACATGAGAAGCAGAGAAAATGGCAAAGACGACAACGAGGTAATACTCATTGATTCACTGATTATTGATTAATGGTTTATCTGCTCGAAGACCTGAATGAGGGTTCGTCAGTTATATTGATTCATTGCAGGTCATCATAACAAATACTGTGCCAACAACGAGTTCCCGCCCACCTTCTTGTATTGAACAAAGGCTGTCTTCGCTGCGATTGATGCAGTTGAGGTGGGCTCATCGACTTTTGTTTGATCGCAAGATCGTGATTGAGCGTGTGCTTCTTCGGGCTCCACGTACAAGAGTAAGACACCAAGTGTCGAACGCCTGATGAAAGGTGTGTCGCAAGTTATTGAAGAGAGAGGTAGATAGAGGCACTCAGAGACTCTCAAATGAGTGACTCATACCGTACACTTGCAGGCTCGTATACGACAGCGATTGCGAGAGATTTTAGTTGACCCCGGACATGGAAAATCTGACCCTACCTCATTTTTGGGTTATCGATTGGCATCAAGGAGACAGGTGTCTCCGCAAAAACTGAGAATGAGAAAACGGTTTTCCGCGGTTTTATGGGTACCCAAAGTTCGGAACCGAATTTTTTCAAATGCATTTCTGTAATGTGTGGCACATATTACTAGATGTATTTTTGCACGTAGATCTCATATTTTGTGTTTGTAACTTACCAAAAAATCATCTGAGGCAGATAACCTGGAAAAACACCACTTTTTCAAACATTCGTCAATCGTTCTTTCTATTTTGGCTTGTGTGCAGAGAGTTATTTATAGACGAATAAAGTAGAGATTTTCAGCTTCTAAATGAGGTATGCTACCCCTTCCAAATTATTACCCTAGGTTTTTGAGGAAAATGTGTTTGAAGTTGACAACTTTGCACATTTTTCACTTTTGCATCACAACATACCTGGTAGTTTCGTGTCGTAGTGTTATCTATTTGCTTGAAATTTTCAAGTTTTCAAGTTGAAAATTTGGTCCCAAAGGCAACTTTTCACGGGGAATCCGATTCTCGCACTGAAAAGTTACTATTCACCGTCTCAAGACAGAAAATGATCGGGAGCAGAAGTTTCTATCGGATTTCCGTAAATATCGTCGTTATATCTCCGAGGACCTGTCCACAACGACTATTCTACATGTACGAAATCTTCAGATTTTCAGCTTTCGAATGGTGTGCTTACTTCTCTCCAAACTCTCCTGAATCTCAAGAAAAAGTCATTTGAAGTTGAGCTGTTTCTTCACTTTTGTCTGTTTTATCACGACGGACCTGTAACTTTCGTGTCGTAATGATTGCTGTTCCCAGTCTGCTACAAAACAAACATACTGAGCCGGACCATGACTAGGTTTATCCGACGAAGCGCTGTTTCCATTCATGTTCGAACATGGTCTTCGTAATTGGAATTGCTCAATTTTTGAACCGAGTGGAAAAAGTTTTTCGGAGTTTCAATCTTTTTTCCGCCAAATAATGATATGAGAGCACTCACCTAAGGCGTTGCAAAAAATTCTAATTCTTGGCACAAAAAACAAGACCTTCGAACCACACGCTGATATCATAATCACATGATCTCCACACGACAGGGATCACATTCATATACTTTTTATTTTTCGAAAAAATTTTTTTGGTGCACAGGTTACTGTAATAGTTTTGCGAGTTTTTGATCATAACTCTCGTAGATAGAGTTCGAACAAGATGAAACTAACTGACCACGCTAAACACAGCACGAGGATCATTTTTGTAATTGGTCATGTTGTTGGGAAAAATCGTCTTAGTCGATTTTTCGCACAACGCCATGAAAAAAACTGAAATAAAACTCGGAGTTTCACCGGGGGCGATAATTTTTTTTGATGGAATGAAACTTCCAGGTGTCACAAGTTTAAAAAATATAGTCCCCAATTCTGAGTCCCTTGGGAAAATGTACATCATGACCTTCGAAAAAACGACACTTCACTGGTACATGTGTGAGTGCTGTACACTTGGAGGCAAAACTTACTAAAGGACGATACGTTCGGAATGAAACTTACAGAACACGCTAAACACAGCACGAGGATCAATTTTGTAATTGGTCATGTTGTTGGGAAAAATCGTCTTATTCGGTTTTTCGCACATCGCCAAGAAAAAAACTGAAATAAAACTTGGAGTTTCATCGGGGGCGATAATTTTTTTCATGGACTGAAGCTTCAAGGTTTCACAACTTCAAAAAACAACAGTCTCCAACTCTGAAACCCTTAGAAAAGTATAATTTATACCCCTCGAAAAACTGATATTCCACTGGTACACTTGTGAGTGTCCCACACTTGAAAGCGAAACTTACTTTGGATGATACTATCGGAATGAAACTGACAGCACACGCCAAACACAGCGGGAGGATAATTTTTGAAATTGCTCATGTTTTTGTTTAAAATCGTCTGAATGGGTTTTCCGCGAGACGCCATGAAAAAAAATAAAATTAAACTCGGAGTGCAAACGGGAGCGATTGATTTATCTGCAGCGATGAAGCTTGAAGGTTTCACAACTTCGAGAAAAACACTCTCCAACTCTGAAACCCTTAGAAAACCCCTCGAAAAATGGATACTCCACTGATATCGTCAGATGCGCAGAACAATGATCAATTTTCGGAAATTTTTCTGGATGTTCCGAAAACTTTGCTACAATGCTATTTTCTCGATAATGATGGATGTGAATGTTTTGAACTTTTCAGGAATGATTCTCGATAGACGAGAGAGAGAAGAATCTCTATGCGACCCAACCGCCGCGCAGATCCAGTGGTCATGCGCAAGATGTCGGAGTCCGCGAAGAATCAAGATGGAAGCTACCGTCATGCGCTCTCAGATTGTCTGGATGATGACCAGCTGCAGGCGCTTTTCGGGGCCATGGAGAAAAAGCGTCTGCATGAAGAGCCCAAGAACAAGCGGGCGCGTCGCAATAAGCAAAAGGAGACCGAGAAAGCGAAGATGAGGAAGAGGGCAGCGACCACCACAGCAGCGACGACCAAACAACTGTCAAAGTCACGCGTCTTCACCGATCTCTCCGAGATGACCACTACTATCTACTTTTTGACTTAGTCCTTTTCCTTCTATCTAATAAATTCAGTCGCTGTTCAAGCCATTGCAAGAGGGTGGTCCAATGGTGACTTCTCACACCGTCAGCGTCCTAGGCAACCCAGAAAGATTCCAGCCCCCTGACACATTAGAAGATCCTTCAACTCTTAGTCGTTCTGTGAAATTAATTATTTTTTGTTCACTGTGTCATATTTTAGTGCACTTGGCAGGAATGATCTTCGTGTGGCATTGTTCCACTGCCCGTAATTGTAATTTTGATCGTCCTTTAGTAAGTTTTGCCTCCAAGTGTACAGCACTCACACATGTACCAGTGAAGTGTAATTTTTTCGAAGGTCATGATGTACACTTTCCCAAGGGACTCAGAATTGGGGACTATATTTTTCAAAGTTGTGAAACCTGGAAGTTTCATTCCATCAAAAAAAATTATCGCCCCCGGTGAAACTCCGAGTTTTATTTCAGTTTTTTCATGGCGATGTGCAAAAAACCGACTAAGTCGATTTTTCCTTACAACATGACCAATTACAAAAATGATCCTCGTGCTGTGTTTAGCGTGTTCTGTGAGTTTCATTCTGAACGTATCGTCCGTTAGTAAGTTTTGCCTTCAAGTGTACAGCACTCACACATGTACCAGTGAAGTGTCATTTTTTCGAAGGTCATGATGTACACTTTCCCAAGGGACTCAGAATTGGGGACTATATTTTTCAAAGTTGTGAAACCTGGAAGTTTCATTCCATCAAAAAAAATTATCGCCCCCGGTGAAACTCCGAGTTTTATTTCAGTTTTTTCATGGCGATGTGCAAAAAACCGACTAAGACGATTTTTCCTTACAACATGACCAATTACAAAAATGATCCTCGTGCTGTGTTTAGCGTGTTCTGTGAGTTTCATTCTGAACGTATCGTCCGTTAGTAAGTTTTGCCTTCAAGTGTACAGCACTCACACATGTACCAGTGAAGTGTCATTTTTTCTAAGGTTATGATGTACACTTTCCCAAGGGACTCAGAATTTGGGACTATATTTTTCAAAGTTGTGAAACCTGGAAGTTTCATTCCATCAAAAAAAATAATCGCCCCCGGTGAAACTCCGAGTTTTATTTCAGTTTTTTTCATGGCGATGTGCAAAAAACCGACTAAGACGATTTTTCCTTACAACATGACCAATTACAAAAATGATCCACGTGCTGTGTTTAGCGTGGTCAGTTAGTTTCATCTTGATCGAACTCTATCTACGAGAGTTATGATCAAAAACTCGCAAAACTATTACAGTAACCTGTGCACCAAAAAATTTTTTTCGAAAAATAAAAAGTATATGAATGTGATCCCTGTCGTGTGGAGATCATGTGGGTATGATATCAGCGTGTGGTTCGAAGGTCTTGTTTTTTGTGCCAGGCTGTTGCAAAGCCTTAGGTGAGTGCTCTCATATAGTCAGATGGAAAACGATAACCAAAAATGTTATTTCTTTCCTGGGAACAGAAAGCTTCATGACACGAAAGTTACAGGTCCGTCGTGATAAAACAGACAAAAATGAAGAAACAGCTCAACTTCAAATGACTTTTTCTTGAGATCCAGGGGAGTTTGGGGAGAAGTAAGCACACCATTCGAGAGCCAAAAATTTAAAGATTTCGTACATGTGGATTAGTCGTTGTGGACAGGTCCTCAGAGATATAACGACGATCTTTACGAAAATCCGATAAAAACTTCTGCTCTCAATCATTTTCCGTCTTGAAACGGTGGATAGTAACTTGTAAATGCGAAAATCGGAGTCCCCGGGAAAAGTTGCCCCTGGAACTGAATTTTCGAGCAAATAGCCAATACTACGACACGAAAATACCAGGTATGTTGTGATGCAGAAGAGAAAAATGTGCAAAGTTGTCAACTTCAAACACATTTTTCTCAAAAACCTAGGGTATTTGGAAGGGGTAGCATACCTCATTCAAAAGCTGAAAATCTCTACTTTATCCGTACATAAATAACTCTCTGCACACAAGCCAAAATAATAAGAACGGTTAACGAATGTTCGAAAAAGTGGTGTTTTTCCAGGTTATCTGCCTCAGATGATTTTTTGGTGAGTCACAAACACAAAATATGAGATCTACGTGAAAAAATACATCTATTAATATGTGTCACACATTACAAAAATGCATTTGAAAAAATTCGGTTCCGAACTTTGGGTACCCATAAAACCGCGGAAAACCGTTTTCTCACTCTCATTTTTTGCGGAGACACCTGTCTCCTTGGTGCCAATCGATAACCCAAAAATGAGGTAGGGTCAGATTTTCCATGTCCGCAGACCCCAAATTTGACTAAAATCTATCGCAATCGCTGTCATACACGTGTACATCGCCTATCTCGACTCTGTCCACTTCTTCCAACCTCGAGCTCAGCGAACTGATGTCTACCATGAGATTCTTCTCGGACATCTAGAGTGAGTACAGTAGTCTTAATTTAATTGACCACAATTGTTCACTATATATGGGGCCCGACCTTGTCCTTACCGTAATCATTATCAGCTACGCAAAGAATCTGGGCTACACGATGGCTCATAGCTGCGGGTATACGGTAGACATAATGCACTCTTCAAAGGATGGGTTCAGGGATCTTTTTTGAAGATTGAGCTCAAGCGAGTATCACCATTCGCTTTATCGTAGCCGAATCAGTCACTGTGCATGTTTTTCTGAGACGTTTGGCGACATTCGCTGTTTGCCTGCGTCTATTGTCTCCTCTCTATCTTCTCCATGTCTTCTCTCTACCTCTTGACAGACGCACAAACCGTTTGTGCGTCTGTCAGAATGCAAGGGAGAGAAGGGGAGGAGGTTAGAGACGCAGACGAAAAATAACTTCGCCCAAATCTCTCAAAAACATGTATGGTGACTGAATCGGCTACGATTAAGCGAATGGTGATACTCGCTTGGGCTCAATCTCCAAAAAAAGATCCCTGAACCACACCTAACGTAAAAGAACATTCTTTTCAATTCTCTTTTCTGAAAAAGTGAGAAGCTGGCATCATACCTACCACCATTTTTGGTGGCGCATCTTTTGCAGAAAAACCGCCTGACACTTTGACGCGAGACATTAGGAGATTAAGGAAACGCTTACGAGCATCGAGCATAGCATTCATACAATATAGCAACTTGAGAAGATTGAAAACTATCAACTGAACAGATAGTGAACTCTCCTCCGTTCCCGCCCTTCCTTCACTTTTTGGCAAAGAAGCTCTCTGAGGGCTCTCTGAGAGCCCAGCTGATGAGACGAGTATGGCGCCGAAATCTGCATTCCTGCTGCTCAAGAACAATTTGATAGAGTGAGCTTTCGTTGTCAGTCACTTTCTTTACCCACTTCCTTTCGCATTTCAACGAGATTTTCGATCATTTTTAGTGTCTCGATCATCAAGCTCTTCCGCATTCATCACTCAATCAATCTCAGGTACGATCCCCCAGAGCCATGCAAATATTGCCAAATGAGGTGACACACAATATGCGCTCTCTATGATGAGAAGGTTAGCTCATTGCTCACAATCAGTTTCACTGATTATGTTATTCATCGAATTGATAGAACATTCAATAGATGAATCTATGAAATGCTCAGGTGTTTTCCGAGGGCTTCGCATGCTCTCAGCGATGAAGATGCCCCACAATCAACTTTCGACGCTTCTCAAGGCGCGCGTCAACAAGTACATCAGAAGCAGACAACCCCGGTCCCCGTCCCCGCCCCTTCCTACACCTCTTGGCAAAGGGACACGCAGCCAAAACCTCCCAAGGGTTCTCAACTTTCTGTTTTTGCAATATTTTTCTCAGAAATTTTGTGTCCATCCTCTCTGTTCACATTGCTCACACTCATTCCATCACTTTTGTCATTTTTGTCCGAGTTTTTTGTTGAAAATTGTTCTTCTGATGAAGACTTCCCGATGAAATTGCGACATTACGCTTGGTGGGTCGTTCAGATCGCATCCGTTGACATCTCGGTCTCATTTCTTGCCCGGCCATGGCTTAGGGAATTTCTAGGAGACTCATGCTTCAGTTCCAACTCTGCGTTGATGAGGTCATCAAGCACGTTTTAGAACTGCACCAGCAAGATAGAAAATGTGGTCCGCCATGGAAGCCCAATCACTGCCCAACAAGCTGGTCATCCACCGTCTCAGACTTTCCGAGGGAGCATATAAACTCGTGAGTTTTCATCGGTTTTTTCCTCTTTCCCTTACCGAGCGAATCAATAAGGTGGTATCGGAACTGACAATTCTCCGATTTATGGCAACAGAAAAACCTCTCGGGTTACGGTAGCATCACTTTTGCGCTTACTACAGTAATCAACGTGGTTTTTTCGTCATCATAAATCGGAGAGTGATGGTACGAGGAAGGTAAGCATATCAATGTGACGGGCCAGGAATGCTCTATCGCGCCCATGCCCAGCTTGGGTATACGGTAGACCCTAGAAATTTTTTGACTAGCAGAACTTGCTCAGAATGCCAGAGGATATGAGCCATACTTGATTCTCTTCACGCGGGATCCTTCAATTGTGTTCAGGCAGTTCGAATATTGTACTCTTCAGTATGATCAATGGCGCGTCTCGGGAGCTGGTGCGTCTACAGAATGGCTGGTAGAGATCGCTGCCCCTTCCTACATCTCCTCAACAAAGGAACACGCTCTCCGGATCTTCCGTGAAGCGGTGCGTTGACCTATCGGGGGCAAGAGATTGTGTGCATATTTTACAGATTGATCCATCTGCGCAGGCTCTCGATCGGAGCTTCACGCTCACTTTCAATTTCCAGGTTGTTCATTTCGGGTTTGCTCGAACTATTATGTTGCCTACGTCAGTAGAATATTCAACTTGGGAGAATTGAAACTAACAACTGAGCAGATCGTGAACTCCCCGCCGTCCCCGTACCTTTCTACACTTTTTGGCAAAGGGGCACGCGGCTCCAATCATCCGTGAAGGGGTGCGTTGCCCCAACGGGTGTGAGAGATTATGTGCATACTTTACAGATTGATCCGTCTGCCAAAACGCCGGATCAGAACATTCCGCTCACCTCCAATTCCAAGGTATATAATTTCGAATTCGCTCGAACTATCGTCAGTGGCCAGAACAATGAGGAAGGTTTGGAACAGTTTCTAACTGTTCGGAGACGGTTCCGAACCGTTCCGAACACTTGCTACAAAGCTGTTTTCTCGAAAACGGTAAGAGAGAATTTTACAGGAAAAATTGGGTGGATGCAGAGAAGGTGTCTCTTGTTACTGGCGAATTTCCGGAAATAGTGAACTTGAATGGTGGTCGTGGGGTCTTTTTTACCAGTCATCCGCAGAATGGGTATTTCATACGGACTCTCTCACAAACACCGAGAAAGAACGATTTTTTGGATGAAAGAACTGGATCGAAATTGGTTCAAGTTATTTCACACGCTCTGGCAGTTTCCGAGACAAAGTCAGCTGAGATTGCTTTCTACGAACGAAACTTTGGAAAATCACTACGACCACATTTCAAAATTTTTCTCAACCGAAAATTGACCAAGGCAAGATACACACTTTCTCCTTCCACCATTTTTTTCTGGCAGAATTCTCTCTTACCAGTTTCGAGAAAAATCCTTTGTAGCAAATGTTCGGAACGGTTCGGAACTGTCTCGGAACAGTTAGAAACTGTTCCAAACCTTCCTCATTGTTCTGGGCATTGACGATATTATGTTGCCTACACAAGTAGAATATTCAACTAGACTCTACTAGCTGTATTCATTTTTTGTTAAACAACATACGCTGCAGAAAGTCGCAAGGTAAATCTCTTATTCTCGAAACGAAAACAGTTCTGCTCAAAATGAGTTTACAGTGTTCGCGGGCCAGAGCGCGGACGACATCTCGGTCCTTGCAGCGGCATGGGAATGCTCGCACGACCTGTTCCTGGCCAACCGCAACCCGGCCAGCAATCTGCAATGAACCGAGTGAGTACTGTAGTCTACTGCTGCTGCTCCAGATCTACGAGTTTTGGCGTGTTTATTACGATGAGACTGAGATGTTTCTGCCGGTTTCTGACAATAAGTGAGTGCTTTTTCACACTTTTTGAGAGAAGGTTCAAAATCGCTATTCTTGTGGCTTTGTGCATTCGCCATCTCAATAAAATCTACCTCTTATGGTAGCTCTCTCATAGGGCTACCGGGTCAACTTCCCCAGTCAGATCCGATTTTTTTCGGTTCAAGCCTCCTTTATTGAACAATTGTTCCTCTCTAGTCGTTGGAGTTGAGGTGGGCACGGGGGGCGTACAGCGTAGTGCCAATTCTACAAAAGAATCGCTTCAGAATCATGGTAAAGAAGCTGCCCCACAATCAACTATCGACTCATCTTGAGACGCGCGTCAACAAGTGCATTAGAAGCAGACAAATGGCTGAGAAGACAACGAGGTAGTCTACATTGATTCACTGATTATCGATTAGAAGTTTACTTGCTCAAAGACCTGAATGAGGGCTCATCAGTTATATTGATTGATTGCAGATCATCATACGCGTGCTCTCTATCGTAGACAAGCGAGTAGAAGTGAAAAAAACAACAAAGACTGAGCTAACAACGAGTTGCCGCCCACCTTCCTGTATAGAACAAAGGCTGTCATCGCCTTCGAAGTGATTCATGCAGTTGAGGTGAGCTCATTGATTTACGTCTGATTGCAAGATCGTGATTGAGCGTGTGCTTCTTCGGGCTCCACGTACAAGAGTATGGCAGCAAGTGTCGAACGCCTGATCGAAGGTGTGTTGTGAGTTATTGAAGAGAGAGGTAGAGAGAGCCACTGAGAGACTCTCAAATGAGTGACTCATACCGTACTCTTGCAGACGCGTATAAGCGCGTACATCGCCCATCTCACTTCTTCCAGTCTCGAGCTCTGCGAACTGATGTCTACCATGAGATTCTTCTCGGACATCTAGAGTGAGTACAGTAGTCTCCATTCAACTGACCACAATTGATTGCTAAATCTGGGGCCCAATACGACCTTGTCATTACCGTTATCATTTTCAGCTACGCAGAGAATCTGGGCTACACGACATCTGGGCGTGTAGGCCATCAGAGGGCGATGATTACATCTTCCATTGCCATTCACCGGAGCAGAAGATTCCCATTCCGAAGAGATCACAGGCACGGTAGGCAAGAGATTGCGAAAAAGGGAGAGAGGGATGATAGAAAGACAATAACTCTCAGGATTGATACAAGACGATGTTGGGAAGGGCCAGTAAGACGGCACCGTCGTAGAGTTCAAGGACATTTACAAGCAGGTAATTACTCAAAGTTACTTTAATCTATGTCTGTTCGACACCCTTTTGTCCACACAAACATCTGTATTTTTCTCAGCTGGAATAATAATAATAATGAACGTTTTATCACGGGGAAAATCAGGTGAAATTAGCTGGATGCAAAGGAAAGTTCGCGCGAATGTTGTTGCGGTAGTCTGTCTCATTGAACTCTATGAGCTTCACTCTTTCTGTACATTTATGAGTATCGAGTAGTTTTTCCACTAAAAGCTATACTGACTAGTAAAAAGATAGATGACATTAGTATTCATAAGATGTTGTAACTTGAGAAGATTTAAAATTATCATCTGAGCAGATCGTGAACTCCCCGCACCTTCCTACCTTTTTTGGCAAAGGGGATCTCGGAGGAAGCAAATGTCTCTGCCACTCTCTGACAATAAGTTAGTCCTTTTCGAACTTTTTGAGATTCGAAATCGCGACTCTTGTGGTTATGTGCATTTGTCGTCTCGTTATGAACATTTGTTTTCCTGAAGTCATTGGAGTTGAGGTAATAGACCGTACAGAGTAGTGCCAATTTTACAGAGGAATCGCTTCAGATTCACAGCAAAGAAGCTGTCCCACAATCAACTTTTGACGCATCTGGAGACGCGCGTCAACAAGTACATCAGAAGCAGACAACCCCGGTCCCCGTCCCCGCCCCTTCCTACACCTTTTGGCAAAGGGGCACGAAGCCAAAAACTTCCATGAAATGGTGCGTTGACTTATCTAGTGCAAGATTGCATGTTCACATTCTACAGATTGATCCATCTGCGCAAACTCCGAATGGAAGCTTCACGCTCACTTTCAATTTCCAGGTTTCTCATTTCGAATTCGCTCGAACTATTCTGTTGCCTACATGGGTGGCATATTCAGTTAGACTCCACTAGCTATATATATCTTATATTGAACAGCATGAGCCGCAGAAAGTCGCAAGGCGAATCTCTTGTTTTCGGAACAAACACAATTTTGCTTGAAACCAGTTTGCAGTATTCGCAGACCAAAGCGTGGACGACACAACGGGCCTCCTCGGCCCTGGCAGCGGCATGGAAATGCTCGCACGACCTGTTTCTGGCCAACCGCAATCCGACCAGCAACCTGCAATGAACCGAGTGAGTACTGTAGGCTATTGCTTCTGCTCCAGATCCACGTGTTTTGGCGTGTTCAATACGATAAGAATAAAATGCAAACTTGGGTAATTGATAGAATGAGTTCGTTTGAAGATGGAGGCGTTCAACTCACAGGCCGAGCCACTTAGAACTGGCAATCTCTGCTCAGCGACTACAATCCCAATGTGTGACTCCATGCACTTTTATCAAAACCTGTTGTTTCGTGTTGCCTTCTTCCCCATTCTGCTCAAACCGTAATCGTTCGGAATCTCCCCGCTTTCCGTATCTGTCAAACAAGATTAAAAACTATTAACTGAACAGATTGTGAACTCTCCTCCGTTCCCGCCCCTCCCTACACTTTTTGGCAAAGCGGCTCCCTGAGGGCTCTCTGAGAGCCCAGCTGATGAGACGAGTATGGCGCCGAAATTTGCATTTCCACTGCTCAAGAACAATTTGATAGAGTGAGCTTTCGTTGTCAGTCACTCTCTTTACCCACTTCCTGTCAATTCCAAGGAGATATTTTTGTTCATTATTCTTTGAGTGACTTGATCATCAAGCTCTCCCGTATTTATCACTTAATCATTCTCAGGTACGAGCCACTAGAGCCATGCCAAATGAGATGACACACAATATGCGCTCTCTATGATAAGAAGGTGAGCTCATTGCTAACAATCAGTTTCGCTGATTATACTCACACTATGCGATTTCTATTAATCTAAATGATCGAACAATCAATAGATGAATCTTTGAAATGCTCAGGTGTACCTCGAAGGCTTCGTATTCTCACGGCAAAGAAGGTGCCCCACAACCAACTTTCGACGCATCTCAAGACGCGCGTCAACGAGTTCATCAGGAGCAGACAACCCCGGTCTCCGTCCCCGCCCCTTCCCACACCTCTTGGCAAAGTGGCAGGCAGCCCAAAACTCCGAAGGGTTCTCAACATTCCGTTTTCGCAATATTTTTCTCAGAAATTTTGTGTCCACCCTCTCTGTTCTCATAGCTCACACTCATCCCATCAATTTGACACTTTTGTCCGAACTTTATTGGAAAAACGTTTTTTCTGATGAAGCTCTTTCGATGAAATTGTGACATTACACTTGGTGGATCGTTCAGATCTCATCCGTTGACATCTCGGTCTCATTTCTTGCAAGGATTTGGAAATTTCTAACGACAAGAAATTCATCGATCAAAACACAAATCATGTTTCAGTGCTTGGTTAGCAGTTGCTCGGAATGAACAAGACGGATACATTGAACCCTCATTCACACGTGTGCCGCCCAGGGAGCTGGTTATCTACCGTCAAGGACTCTCAGGAAGAGCGCGTGGACTCGTACGTTTTCATCGCCGTATAGGACAGTTGCATATCGTTGTGACGGCCCGAGTCAGCTCTATCATCTGAACTATAACACTTTTATTCTCGACGCTGAACAACGGAAATCGCGTTCTCGGGTTTGGGTATACGGTAGACCACTTTGGGTAAACGGTAGACCTCCGAAACTTTTTTGGCACGAGTTCGTTGGAACAACATTCCAGACGATATGAACCCCACTTATTTTTGTTCACGTCTGGTCCTTTGAAACGCCTACTATCACGAACCCTGCTTCCGTCCCAACTCTGCGTTGATGACATCATCAAACACGTTCTAGAACTTCGCCAGCGCGATCGCAAATTTGGGCGCGATGAATCCCCAATCACCACCAAACGAGCTGATTATCTACCGTCTCGGATTTTCCGAGGGAGCGTATAAACTCGTGAGTTTCCATCGCTTCTCTTCCCTTTTTCCGTACTACGCAAATTTTAAGGTTGTATCGAAGCTAGCATGTGGTTTCAGACTCTGCGTTCCAGAATCCCGACGATCCACGAGGCTGGCTGCAATTGCATAAAGATCACGTACATCGTCGTCGCAATGAAGCCCGCTCTTCAAATTTTCAAGGAAGCGGTGCGTTGACCTTTTGATTACATGAGATTGTGCGCATGTTCTGCAGATTGCTGCACCTTTACAATGGAAATTCCGGGCACGTGCAGCGATTTGAGAATTTTGCACTCCGCCAGTTCTTCCTATGCTCTCATCAGGCGATCAAAGTCTGATACTTGGGCGTCAAAAAATGCAATGTTTTAGTTATTCGACCCGCTCGGATATATTTTGCGAATCTTTTCTCGACGTCCGATTCGTTGACGTGGATCAAATGAGACGATTCACATGAGTGTTATCCAATCATTCCAATTTTCAAATCTATTCAGTTATTGTTTTTTTGCAGTTGTTCAAATGATAAGAGTATCATCTTTTTTAAAACCGGTTTTTGTCTACTTTCACAGGGTTCAGATAGTCACCTACAGACACGTTAACTAATGGTACATTGTAGCATGGCGATAAAATCTATTGTGATCCAACAATAAAAAGTAGTAACGGCTACCGACGCTGTGCGCATAAACTCTGCCCAACCTGCAAAAATACCACTGTCTGGAATTCTTTTTGCTGAGAGTCGAGAACCCAGAAGATAACCAGTTTCTAGTGTTGAATAGACGTGCAGAGATGGCTTGTCTCAGTATTCCCGTGATGAAAGCGTCTTCGTTCTGACGCACCAAATCTGTTTCTAGATGTGACAGTGAAAAAAAGCGAACAAATGTGATTACCTGAATATAATATGGATAGTTTTCAGCGGCGTAGACCAAGTGTTGTGCCATACCTGCTCTGAACAAGTAGGCACCGCCGCGGACGAAATTTGGATAGTAATAGTCGGGGTATACTGTCTCAGGGAGAGCCCTGGAAGTTAAAAGCATGATCATGGTCTATGTCACTACGTTCCCAAAAAAAGTGGTACGTAGTTTGCGCAGCATACCGTTCACTTAGTTTACCCTGGAATGAGGAACCAATAAGCGCTTTTTCTGCACGACACTGAATACGACAACGAGAGTTATTCAAGTTGAGTTTAGAGAAGTCACAAGACTGCTAAACCCAGTGAAAGAACAAACTGGACGCTGCGTAGACCGGCACACCACATTCCTGATCCCAAAAATAGTGATACCATAATCCTATTCGACAGACATGCTTTGGCGAGGGCATCATTGTGCCGTAGATTGTATGTGGTCGGAACGAAGGCAATGACCGATTCAGCGCACTGATGTTGTAATTTTGAGAACGGAAACATTTTTTTCGCATCGAAGCTAAACAGTGCAAGTTCAGACCGATTGATGTTCACTTTCTATGAAAACCATATGTATTCACAGTACAGGTTAAAAATCGGTTTAGTATTCAGGAAGTCTGGTCCCCGATTTCAGAAATTGTGCCATGGGAAACAGCTGTTTGATCTCTTCTAAACTTGTGCTGTACATAGAATTCTGAAAGATGAGGAGAGATTCCGTCCAGAGCTTTGTATGCACTTGTGAAAGTCTGTCTGGTTTTCTCGATACCAAAAACTAGGCAACTGCTGTGGACATTGAAATCTGTGAAATCAGCTCCAGTGCACGAATTCGGGAAGAAATGAAGAGGAAAACCAACAAGGAGGCATCAAACCTCAGAACAGGCAAGGAGTCTTCATCGATTTTCACGATGACAGCATCTAACGGCAAAACGTCAGTTACAAAACGCAGCATGCTCAATGTCTGTAAAACCACTTGTTCTTCGAGACGTGCTCTGATCCCTACTTTCATGGTCAAGTTCCTATAAGTGTCAGCAAAATCAGTTATGAGAAGATCTCTTTTGCTCAGTGCCTCTTCGTCACAAGCTTGATCGATGTATTGCTTTGATGTTCGCCCGAGCACGAAAATCACACAGGCCGAGTTGCCGAGAATCTGTATGAATCGAGTCAGGAAGCTAAGGCAAAGGAATGAAAAAAATCGAAAGGTTGAGATTAGAAGTGAGGCTCACGCTTCTCGATCCCCAACCTTCCCGTATGAATTGGCGGACAGAATTATGTTTTGGAGTTGACATCACTGTGAATATCAACTTTGCTTGAGAAAAGTTGCATGCGAGTGGAGCATGAACGACTGCCATGGGTTGCAGGAATGATTTTGACCATCGCTCTTCGATTCGTGCATTTTTCGCCTGTGAGTCACGTTGTTCCTATTGTTGCTCTGAACAATGACAGAACGAGAAAGAAATCGTCAGAGTTTGTGTGATAACCATCTCGATGTTCGTATCCAAACATTCATCATCTATATTGTAATGATGTAGTCACCAGACTAAAATTGTGTCTTTAATGACAATCTCACCTGGTCTAAATAGAACCGGACGCACAGATAAATTATTAGCAGCAGAGTGAAAATGCATAAACGTGATAGTGTGCATTTCTGAGGATGTTCCGTTTCCACGCACATTGAATATAAAAGAGAAATACCGGTCGCATGACTATCACGTTAGCTGATGGAAAATGATGAACCAGCGGAGTTCTTGCAGAGTTGCTATCTACGAAAACTGCCAATATCTCGTTGTCGAGAGGATGCATGCATGTGGACGTCTTCTGGGAAGGATTGAATATTCTGACTGTTCTCACCTCAACATTTCAGAATGTCAAAGTAGTCCGTTCTTGGTTCCGATGCTTCAGTATATCGACGTTGACATTTCCGTTTCAAAAAAATGTTTTCTTCTTCACAGTTTTCACTATTCATCACGACGCAGATCGTCCATTCTTGATACACCTCTCTGGTGATCGAAGAAAAGCGTGTTAGTCAAACGAGTTTCACCATGTACTTGGCTTTTGCTTTGTTCAGTTGTATGCGAACAACATCGAACAGTATCTAATAGACATGAATTCTATCCAACATCCATTCAGGAAAGGCTCTCGCAAAAACCAAAACATGTTCAACAGTGGAATCTGTTCCAGGTTGAGGATGCCGTCCGCGGAAGTGCAAAAAACAAGTGAATAACAGTTGAACAAGCATGTCAGTTATGCACTTGTGTTCGTCTTATTGTAACAGCTGCGAGTTCCAAAAAGAATAAAAACCACCCAGGAGAGGCCATATGGAACTCTCATCTTGTATTCTTCTAGCGTGATCGCAGCCCTCTCATAGACTGAAAGTGCCCTGCAGAACTACCATGAACTTCTTGTGCTTTTGCGCGGTTTCGCTGGAGCTGTATCTGGTGCTTGCCACTGGTGTCGACGAGGTTCACAATAATCGAGAGTTTTCAAGTAAAACTTAAAATATTATTCGACAGTATCATCGTCATGCCGTCGGAGAGGAACAGATGAAGAAGATTCTTGCGGGAATGGAATTGGCAGCGCTGAAAGAGCTGCATACTCACGACAACGATACTGATCATGCACCCTATGCCAGAGATGATGTCTTGGCGGATGAGGCCCCTCCGAATCAACTGTACGAGGCGGATGGAGACATCCAATTGACTGGCGCGGAGTGAGAACTATAGTGTTTTCAAAATCTAAAACGTGGTGTGCCGGTCTAAGCAGCGTCCGGTTCACTTTTGAGCTCGCTCTATTAGTGTTTCAGAATCTGAAACGTGGTGTGCCAGTCTTAACAGCGTCCTGTTTACTCTGTCTCTTGAAAAAAAATTTTTTGAAAAAAAATTGAAAAAACAGACTTGAATGTGGTCTTCTCACACGACCTAGAGGTCATGCCAGGAGGTCATTTGGAACAACATGTGAAGTGCCAGACGGTCTGGATGACACATTACAGCGATTGGAAAAGTGAACAGGCCGCTGTTTAGACTGGAACACAACGTTTAAGATTCTGAAACACTAATAACGTGTCATTCAAGCCGTCTGTCACTTCACATGTGGTTCCATGTGATCTACTGTTATGAGAAGAGCACACACCAGTCTGTCTTTTCAATACGACAGACCAAGTAAACAGGACGCTGTTTAGACCAGCACACTACGTTTCAGATTCTGAAACACTAATAATGAGCAGTTTCATGGGAGTACTTGGAATGTCAACGAGAATATCACTTCAGAGAGGAACTGACTAAACGATTTCATGAGATGAAAGATGCTCCTATCGAAAAACGTCAAGTTGGTCCGATTTTTTCCTCAATAAATACTTGCACTCTAAGGTGAGCCTCGCGCGAATTTGGACCCTGCCTATTGCGTATTCCTTCTTTTCAAGTATCTCTGAAGAGACAAAACTCGTAGTTAAAAATGCTATCACCTTCTGGACGGAGAACACTTGTCTCACGTTCGTGGAGAACAAAACGGCTAAAGATAGGTTCGTTGATTTATACTCGATCCGAAAAATTCTCCGAATCCCTCCGTTCTATCTCTTGCTCCATTTTTTAGCTTATTAGCTCAGTGATCTGGATGGATTCGATTATTGAAATCACAGAATCGTCTTCATGAATGGCAGCGGATGTGCTTCGTTTGTGGGAAAAATCGGTGGCGCTCAAGGCCTAACACTCAACAGCAGTAATTGTAGAACAGTGAGTGACAACGCCTCGCCTCTTTTGTCAGAAAAAGCACATTTCTGCATCGGAATGTGTCTAGGAATGTGTATTCAGTATCATACTAGTGAGAACCAACCAAATAGAGTCATTCACGTATTTTATTAGTTTTTTCATTCCATCTTATCACCACTGCCGATATAGATGAAATAACAGTTTTTACGAGAACCTATGTCGACAGCCAAAACTGTCGGATGGATTGATGTGAGAAAACTCGCTCTACAGTTTGCAACCGTCTCACATGAGCTCGAGCACGCACTCGGCGTCTATCACGAACAGGCACGCTTCGATAGAGACAAATACGTGCTTGTCG
>CAVOJK010000618.1:0-29185 GCA_963695495.1 Hololepta plana
CCCAAACTGGGCATGGGCACAAAAGTGCGATTTCCGTTGTATAGCGTCCGGGAAGGAAACGTGATAGTTCAAACGATAGAGCTCTCTTGGCCCGTCACAACGATATGCTTACCTTCCTCGTACGATAACTCTCCAATTTATGGTGACGAAAAAACAACGTTGATTACTGTAGTGAGCGCAAAAGTGATGCTACCGTAACCCGAGAGGTTTTTCCGTTGCCATGAGTCGGAGAATTGTCGTACAAGAAAGGTAAGCATATCGTTGTGACGGGCCAAGAGAGCTCTATCGTCTGAATTATCTTGTGTTCCTATTAGACACTATACAACGGGTATCGCGCTTTTGTGCCCATGCCCAGTTTGGGTATACGGTGGACCCTAAAAAATTTCGACTAGCAGAACTTGCTCAGAACGTCATTCTAGATGATATGAGCCATACTTGTTTTTTTCACGCGGGATCCTTTAACCGTGGACATGGAATCAAACGCTTCAACTCTTAACTTAATTCAACTCTCCAACTCTCGAATTTAAATTTTCGTTTTTCGCTCATAGTGACTATCAACTTATCAACATCACAATCGACTTCCTGCGCTAGTGCACTTACGAATCGCTCAAAATTATCCTCATACGGACTGCTACGAAATAAACACAAAGACACAAAGCACAATGGAATGGGACAACTATTCGCAATTGAGATCAGCGGATGATGATTTATCATTCCAAAATACAAGACACAAGTTTCCGACCATGGTACTCTCTTTATCATTCTCTTTCAACCGCGAGCCGCTCGTTCCACTCGCACGTCGAAGTACGGCAGCCACATGTGCAGGTTGCCGCAAGTCGCTTTTGCCTGAATGCACGCGTGATATCAAACAACGAACACCAAAGTGAGAAGAGCGCAAAAACATAGAATATACATTCCACTGAGAAAAATCATCTTTTGACGCCCAAGCTATACAGCGCTACTTCAAAGCTCCTAAAGTGGTTCTTTTACTGGGAAAATGTGGCACATGAAACATATCTGGTAAAATTGTTCAAAAATTCGGAAAAAAATCCGAGAATTATGGAGACTGATTTTACGTGGTGAAGAAAAAAGCCTTTTTTTTCGCGGTTACGAAATCACGCTGTATAATTTTGGCGCGTGTAGATAATTTTGCGCTCAATATTACCTGCATGAAGAAAATCGTCTCGTGCGGTCCCTTCATCTTCTTCTGTGTGTGCGTCCTGAAGTGGACATTTTCTTCCTGCTTTAAAAACACATTTCTCGGCTTTTCTCGTTTTATCCTCTTTTTTACCGTTGCGTGTTCGTGCCGGACGAGACTCCGTGCTGGATGCCGTGCGTCTTCGCGAACGTGTTCGAGACCTTCCCGGACAACGTGAAAGCTGCAGTAATGCTTAAAATCGCGAATTTACAGAGGAGCTCCCACCACTCATGATCTCTAGGCTGCCGCCAATCTCCACCATCGTAGACACCGTTGAGCTGGTCGACGTGATGTCTTGTGAGCCCTAGAAGGCGGCGCAAATTCATGATGTAAGACGGCAAATTGTGAGCAATGGATGCTTGTGCATTCCTGTTGCCTCGCTTCTTTCTCGCGGGCGTCCACCCTGCATTTTTATGTGAATGACCACTGCTAACGATAAGTTGTCTTCTAAAAGGTAATTTTCACAGAACAATCACAGCAGACAGGAGCCATCAAAGGGGGCTGGACACGAGTTTCCTTAGCCTCATCTCTGATGTGCTCATCACCTTCCGCTAATCGAGAGTCTCGCAGAAATGTGTGTCTCTTCCAATCTTGGGTCCCCCCATCTACGCAAGGCCTTCTCGCGCGAGAGAAAAAGAGAAAAGCTTGCGTTCGGTAGGAGGAGCGACAGTAGAGGGGAAAAGGAACGTGGAACGGCTGACGCCAACACTTCGCACCAGCCGTCGACTGTGGTCGTTCGCGACCGAATAAATAATCGTAATTTGTCCTCCTCGTCGCGTTTGACTTTGCTGCTGATAACGTACATCTTACTAACCTGGAAGGTTCCCACGGTGTATGCGTGCCAGCACTCCAAGCTGCCGTCGCCCTCGCACTTCTGCACTAGCTGAATGGAAACGATGACCTTCGCATGCCGAGCAGCGCCTTACATCACTCGGCCACCACGCCTTTTGAATGGACCCTCTAAAAAATCATCGAAGCCTATGAAACAGACCTCGTATGTCGCCTTCGGGTTTGTGCAGAAAACGGTTGGCACTCTGAAAATAATCCAATGTTGTCAAAAACTCAAAGCCATTCGCATCAGCGATTCGCATGAAATATTTGATTCACGCCTTGATAAAGAAATAACTCAAACGGATGATCTGAGCTCATTCATCTTGGATATGTAGAAAAACTGAAACATTTGAAAAATTTCCGAATGCTTGCAACAAATTTACACACGTACCCGGAAGCGTCGGTGTTTGTGCACGCCCGTAGCGACTTCACCCTGCCCTCCAGTCCGCAACCAGACAGGATCATGTGCGTACACTCGTTTGCCGGCCCAGGATACAGAATCTTGTGGTCGCCTCCGCAGTTGCGTCCCTGAACAGGCGCTGATCATTAGAGTGACGCCCTTCTTCGAGCACCCATGTTGAAAGCAAGAGGGTTGAATGAGAAGCGGAGGCAAGTCTAGTAGTATTTGCACATTCTAATTTCGCTTCCTCATTCCTATGTACAAAAGTTGTGGTTGTGCAGGGCATTCACGCGCTGTGGGAGCGCGTCTCAACAACAGCGCGAGCGTCCAATTTTCAGTGATGATGCAAGCGGAGACAGTTTTCTAATCCTCCGCCCACATTTTTTGCCTAATTAAGGTATGCGCGCACCGTGTACGCCAAGATGCAGCCGCCGTGCGTATTTATGCCAGTGACGGTGTGCACGCGGTTCGGGACGTTGTAGCAACCATTGAAGCCGCCCGTGTCCCACGTGTGACCGCCATCTAAAGATGTCGACTGATACTTTCATCGCTCTCTTTTGATATTCTCTCCGCTTTATTTCCTTAAGAGTTTCATCAGTGGCCATAATGGCCATTATATGTCGAATGTGTTAGCTGTGCCACTTTGTCATACGGCAAAATATATAGTGGCTCATACCTCAGTGACCAACAATCAACCAATTAAGTTTTGCATAGTACCTGCGTAACGGTGATGGATTGTTACACTTGCAGCCTGCGTAGCTTGAACGGCAGCGAGAAACACGAGCACCAACCGAGAATCCATCAAGCGACTGCGAACTCTTGCTCTGCCTCTCTCTCCATCTTTCGTCCTCTTATATCCAGAGAGAGTGACATGAAGATGATCGAGAGTCTGGCCTGACTCGAAGAATGACTCATAGACAGTTAGCCATGCGTCCGGCATCTCCTACCAAGAACAACTGCTACGGATCCATCATGACTACATCTCACTTGTTCTGTCTGGGGGGGGGGGGGTGAGAGAGTCTTGCTTCGACTGGCTCAAACTGCCATGACTCATAGAACTGGGCTCTCCAAGAGCGAAAAAGATGAAACAACTATGCTATATATGAAGTATTTGTTTGTGTGTGTTTGTTTGTAAGGTCCATCCCACTGTGTGTGGCTTTCCCCAGGGGTTCCACCGATGGTGCTAGGCGCCAAAGATGCCTCCAGGGTTTGCGCATACTGCTGCGGTTTTGATTCGTCGCCAGCTTCTCCCGGCGCCAGGCTCTGAGCTGAGGAATTTTGACTGGAGCGGACTCGAAAATTGAGTGAGGGAGGGAAGCCGATATTTCTATCTAATTTCAGTACTCTAGAATGTTTCCTTGTGTACTTCGATAGTACAAGATGTCTGGCGAAAATTCTAGAAATAATCCAAAGTAATCCAACTCTATGAAAACTGTCACATGTTGAACTCTTGCGACGCCTCGAGGCGGCGCAGCCTGATCTTGTCCTATGATAAGTGGGCAGAGCCATTGCTGCCTGGTAGTCCAATCCTATGGGGTCTTGTGAAAAAATCTCTTCTTCGTTCAGATCTGGCGTTACACGCAGACATTGGATAAAGGCCGTATAAGCAAAAGAAGGGGATAGATGAAATGTCTTCGCGATTCCAAATTCTGGTAAAATGTCTTCACCGCATAGCTGAATACTAACTTCGCTGAACTCTACGAAAGTAATATTTGTGGTCCATCCCACAACCGGAGATCACTTCTCTCCATTTCTTTATTGGTGCAGGTGCGTTCGCGAAGTTGATTGCGATATGTTCACGACCATCCAGACTATTCCATCGTGTGCAGGACGTTGTGTCTCTTTCCAACGCTTCTAGTTTCCTCACCCTACTCTACTCTATTTCACTCATACTCTCTCTCTATGTCTGGATCCATCGGTATTTTTAGCACATGCTGAACAGAGGGAGTGCTGCCTCAGGCAAGAATCAAGAAAGATTGATTGGAATATCTATGCTGTATAGTTGGGGCTAGATCAAAGGGAGAATGGATGATCTGCTCTTAGCAGAAGCTGTACGCCAGCTTCTGGTGAGAGCAATCGCTAGGGTATGAGAAAGTAGAACGTTACGGTTGAAGCATATAAAGAGGACAATTGGGCCCTGCGTGCGTGCGCCATAAGCATGAATTTGATGTTCGCGCCGTTTTAGTGATGCACTTCAACTCCACAAGCCTCCATTTCACCCCTTCCATCCCGCCCCTCCGGCTTCTTCTACTTCAGTTGTTCGAATGGACTTGTGCTCACTATCAGACGTATGAATTTTTATCTGTGCATGAATACTCGAAAACTTTTGAGCATCTTCAGCCGATGAAATGTCTTATTGTCAGCACTTCCTCACGGCGCGCACTTGGTCTTCGAAGCCAGTCCAGTCAATGTTCAGGTGGTGACTGCCAGGCTGTAGGCGCACGCTTTCGCCAGTGCAGTCCGTGTTCTGAGAATTACAAGATCTAGTCATTGTTCGTTTGCTCGCCCTCAGTAGTGTAATATTTTTGAAGTTCCACTATCAAGGGATAGAGAGGCACACCCCAAGAACCTTACACGTGAAGTCGGACATTCCTGATGGGGAAGTAGGAATACGATTGGACTCACTGCATACCTTGTACGCATCTATGCAGTATCCGTGGGTCCTCACGGAAGAGACCGCATTGCGGAGTCGGCTATCGATCTCACAGCAGCCACCGGTGCACTCCATGATGTCTCGCGCCCCTGCAGATAGTACTCTCTGTCACCCAGCACACCTTCCCACCTCGTAATTAGTGGACGAGGCAAGCCCATCCCTTCTAATTTCTTATCTCTACCCTAGCTAGGAGGTTTCCTCCAAACCTGCATGCTCGCGAAGTTGGAAAGCCTCGAACGTGAACTCGACGCCGCAGTTGCTAAATGAAGCGAAAACGTCGTTGTATCCACAGTCCTGAGTGATGATGCCAATTGAAGCACTTCAGCCGTTTGCGAAAAACGCAGGAAAATCCAGAAAACGCCTCCTCTGAGCCCTTCCTAATTATGATCAGTGTATGGAGTTGTTTTTCAACGAGGAAAAGAATGCTGCTGCTGCGATAATCTACAACAAACCTCACACCGTGTCAACTCACACCGCTCGTCTAGAACATACTCTTGTAATGATCTTGTACATTGCTTTTCGGTCATGGTGAATGCCATTGATAACCGATAAATGTCTAAATGTCTAATATATATGGTATTGATCAAATATTATCAAAAACGTGAAAATCTGATCACCTGGAGCCAAATGGAACCAGGCTCACTATTTTTGACTCGGAAAATGGAACTAGAGTTCGTTAATTTATTATGCTGGAGTAGATCATGGACCTACGAGATCTCTCTTCATCGCAGAAAGATAATTTGAGGCTGAATGTCTTCGGAGAATGAAGCAGCTTGCTAGCAAGTAGAAGACACCAACCCCGAAGGTTCCATGGCACCCACGACCAGGCGCGATTTCGACGCCGCCTCCATGGCAGTATGGTCCCTGAAAACACATTGAACATTTCGATATCTTAGTTTGCTCAAGTCTTCTTCTTTGTACTAGCATGGAGGAGTCTCTCCTTCTGAGGAATTTGTTTGAGTGTCTACTCGCTTGCCTTGTAGAAGCGGACGCAGTTGCCGCGCGTGTCCACCGAGGAAGCGCGTCCGTGCGTGTGGTCGGGCATCGTGAGGCAGTTGTTGCCATCCAGAAAGAACTCCCATCGCTCGCCTGCAATGCTTATTATCATGCCGAAGGAGCAGCCAGGGGCCTTCTACAGTGTAAGAGAAGCAAAGTTAGAATTGAAAAGCGTCGAAAGAATCGGATGAAAACGCGCCTATCGAGTTCGTTTCACAATTTTGAAAGGCGAACAGCTGGATGCATTGCGTGAAGAAATACCTCTCTGCCGCGGATGCTGGAAGACGATGAAGTCCGGCTGGGGAGCGGACTTCGACATGCCGTACACCAACGCGTCTGATCCGCCCGACTGCAACAAGCCTCTTTGCAAGATGAAAGACGGCGTGTTAGTGATGCAGTGAGAGCATTCCGACCGTCACTGGGGAAGCGCAAGTGTCACTTCACAACAAGAAAGAACATTAGAAAGATCTTTCTTAGTAATTTGGTGCGTGAATGAACTGACTAGAACGCCGGAGATGCAGAACATGAGCAGTGCCACTACTTGCAGCATCTTTTGGAGCGGTTGTAGTTTGCTGCAAGCATTACGTTCCTGCTCAGTCTGCGATTGAGTTCAAACAAGCGCGAGTTCAAGCCGCTGAGTATTCGGACATAGAGTGAAATCAGCTCTCGTCAAGTCACGGCGTTTCTCGCCAGCAAGAGCCGCCACGGATTGAGGAGACTGAGAAAGCGAGCGCCAAGAAGTGCTCTTATGCGATAGCTGGGCAGTTGTTCGTCTGGATAGGAAGCTGTCGGGACAAGCTGAGTCATACGTGACGCATAGAGAAGAGGAAGCACGCGTTTGTTGCCTGATCTTACCTATAACCCTAGTTTCGAGGCCAGTAGCCACGGGCCAGTCACTTTCTTGCCTTAGCAGTATTATTTATTAGCATAAGCTGTGAAGAATCGCTTCCTAAAAGTAAAAATTAAAAAGTGTTTTGCTTCGACGCTCTTCAATCGCGTGTCGCAGACACGATCTTCACGGAAAAAAAGAGTATTGAGCGTAGCGGCATATGAGAGGGGTGAAAATAATTTTTCCGCGGAACGTTGTTTTCGGCTTTTGGGCAGAACTTTTGAAGAATTTGAATAAATTGAATTTGATTGAATTTGAAGAATTTTTGGCAGAAGTTTTTCTCATTCGGTCTTCGCTACTAGTCGATTCGTCTCTAGAATTGCTCCTACCCAAGCCGGAATCACCAACCGTGGGTAGTACGGTCAACCATGTCCTGAGCTGCACAGTCATTTTCGGACAGAACAGTTTCACTAAGACTTGTCCAGGAGCCATGACCCGAATGAGCTCATGACCAACTCGAAAAATCTTCATCGAAAAGTCGAAAATGCAAAAAAACGGTTTCAAAAACCGATTTTTTCAAGTTTAAACTATGACCGCTCGTTTGCCCAGGTATGAATTTTTGCACACTGACTTATATTTATAATGCGCACTTATGATGAAAAAACTGGAGGTATATAATTCTTCTAAAGCGAGATAAAATTTGCAACTTCACGACCACCCACGACGTTTATTATTGGTAAATTCACCTGAAAAAGCACACAAATCTGATCACCAGTCAAAATATGACAAAACCTGATGATTTCATTCTGTAATCACGATAGACAACAAAAATATTCGAGTTCTGCGGATGCATCCTTCAAAATGTCAAAAATAGGTTCTAACTTTGCAGGCCCACAATTCAGCTGCCCGGCACCCTAGAGACCTCAAATTCGGTCCAGTATCTTATTTTTGTATTTATTTTCGGAAACTAGTATCGAAAACCGCATGTCTGTAACTTCGTGCACTCGGGTCCTGGGTCCTGCGCTTTTCCTCGAATCTCTCGTGGAGGGCGTCATATTTTATCTACTGTGTCCCGCAGGACACAGCGGCAACCGATTATTTATATTACAAATGTGAAGATAAGGGTAGGGTATAGGAAAAAGTTGCGTTGTTCTGTGTCTTAATGAAAAGATAAAAAGATAAAGAGAGAGTAAAAAGGAAGAAGACAGTAGGCACAGAGTTAGGTTCGATTGTTCCCTTTAGTCAGTGACGATTTGATTTGTATTGATCATCGATGGGGCAAACCTCCATTCAAGTGATAATCAGTATGGATAAGTTTCCCGTAGGAAAAACTCTTCTGTATCGTTTTTTGATTCAGGGAGATCAATCATTAACGAACCATGCTAAGTACCACTGAGAGAGTGATTGGGAAGAAGAGATAGTGTCTGTACAATAGGTGATAGTTTCACATACGGGTTGAGAAGTCGAAAAAAAACATAAAAATCAAGAGAAGTCGATTTGACATCACGTACTCGGTAGGCGTGCAACGCGAGTAGCAGGGTTTGATAACGTTTTGTCAGAGAATGAACTTTCGAAAACAAGTGTGAGTTTCGTTCTAAGAGATTGGGTAGGGGAAAGTTGACTGCAAGCCGGCACTGTAGCAAAAAGTCTAGCCACGCGCAATGCGAAGCTATTAAAACGCGCAGTATTTTTGGTGAACTCAATGAGCTTCTTCACCTTATTCCGCTGCTCGCCTGGACTTGCGTTCAAATGGATCAATTTTTACCTGTGCAAAATACATGTGTACGAGAAGTCACATACACAAAAAGTTCCACACGAAATGTTTCTACTAATAATATTTTGAGCGTCTCAGCATCTCTTCACGGAGCGTATTTCGTCATTGAAGCCGCTCCCGGAAAGGTCGAGGTGAATGCCTCCGGGCTCCATGCGCAAGCTCTGGCCCGTGCAGTCGGAACTCTGAGTACTCCGTGCTCATCTATCCGGTGTTTGGATCCATCTAGCTATGATCGACCTTATTCGTATTTCTGGGACTTTGCACGTTAGAAGCGCTGCTACGCGTGCGCAGTGTCGAGCTTTTTGAGATGGACAAATGATTGTGATTGAATGATTCAACCATTCGTATAATCAGACTGATGAGTTGCCATAGTCAGTTGACTCACCAGGTATTGATTACTCCCGCAGTCATAATCCATGTAATCAAGTGATTTCGCCAGCCACCCGTATTCACTTATTATTAATCAAGTTATCACGACATTTAATCACCTGATTATCCGACCGAATGAAACATGAGAGCATAGTTCAGGCTACTCCGAGGCTGTTTTCGCGCTTTTGAGCCTATTCAGCCGCTTACAAAGCAGAGCCGAAGCAATCGATGGTTTACATCGGGGTTGCTCGAGGATATCCATTCAGGATGTTCACTGACAAGGTAGATGTCGAAGCTTATGTATCAAACGATATGCGGTCACTGTGTGTCTTTTGGGGTAGCTAGGGATCAAATGAATCGGTGTTTTTGCGCAGCGCATTTTCAGAAGTTTGCATGGTAAATGCGCATCCGCCGATCCTGTGATCCTGTGAGGGCCACGCCGCAGTTGCACCAATGGTCGGTTGGTGTAGCGGGAAAAAGCTTCAACCGGTAACTGTGAGAACCGGAGTCAACTTTTGGGCTTTCCATTTTTGCCACAATACGAATGAGGAAATGACAAGTCTCAGTGGTCGGATTTTCAGAAACTCTACTTTGGACGCGCAGGTTGACCGTTACAAGGCGTGGCCGTAATTTCAACGCCCACGCGCACAATTTCAACTTGGGTCTCATGGCGTGTATGTCCATCAGCGAACCCGTGCCGCTGGACATACGAAAGCCAGTGTCGTCAGTGATTTGATTCTTGCTGTGAAGGGTTGTTTCGAACAGAGAAATCGGCACACGTTTCACCAATCGTTTGAATTCGAAGCACAACAAAAGTTTCGCTGATGATGGAAGTGGTCTCTAGGTAGCCCTCGATTGCGTCAGCTCTGTTTTGTTAGCAACTCAATAAGCTCAGAAACGCAAAAAACAGCCTCGGAGTAGTCTAAACTATGCTCTCATGTTCGTTCGGTCGAACAATCTGGTGAATAAAGTCAGTGGATTGCCGTGATTCTGTGATTTATAATCAGTGATTACGTGCGGTCGGCGTAATCACCTGATAACATCATCATCTGAATACGACTGCGAAAGTAACCAAGGACTAGGTAGTCAGCTGACTATCACAACTCTGTCGCAAGTGATTAACAATAATCACTTTTCAATCATTTGCTCACTCCTAGTTCTCCCCCCAAGCTCCGCGTTGCGTGCTGTGCTTACCTTGTACACATCGACGCAGTAGCCGTGGGTATGGACGGAGGAGATGTCGTTCTTGAACAATCTGCTGACCGCGCAGCAGCCACTGCACTCCAACGAGGTTCCGTGTCCTGCGAATTAGATAGGTCCTCCTCTCGTCCACAGGCAGTTTTCACCGGCTGAAAATCAGCCGCACAATGGGCATTTGTGTTGCAGTCATGAAGTGGACGCTTGCGCAGAAGAAGGGCGACACCATGAGTGCGCAAACGTTCACTCTCATGCCCATCGCGCTGTGGGCTTGCACCCCTTTAATGCACCCCTTTCTTCGCACCTCGGTGTCCGCTGTGTTCGAAGCCCTCGAAGGTGAACCCAGCGCCGCAATCGCTGAATGACGTGAACACATCGTTGTAGCCACAGTCCTGAGTCGCCGATCTTTTGCCTCTCAGGAAAACCCTTGAAAGAACTTTTTTTGACGAACCATTACCCATCCCAATTTCTGGAGCTGAATCCAGAATGCAGAGTGGTTAAAAAGATGGTTGAATAGTGGCAAGGTGCGGGGAGTGCTTTCAAAGCTAACGCGTGAATAAATAAACTGTAATTTGCGTCTGCTTATAATGAAGGCTGGCCGTGTTTTCCGCGGTCAACCATTTCGGCGAGCTACATTTTTTCAATCCCAGCGTAGTTGCTGAGAAGGATGGTCTTCAGTAGCGCTTGAACATCAAAATTCATGGGAAAACTGGTTTTAGAGTGCTTGTGTGAGAGAGGCATCTATAACATTAATCCGGTGAAAAGCTTGACCTAAGCCTCCTGTTGTGATCGGGGCGGAGGACGGCGGTAACAATGAGTACGTTTTTTCCGACGGAGAAAAACTCATGTGGGAGTGAGATACGTGAATCTATACTATATATAAAGAAGCTGTTTGTGTGTGTGTGTGTTCGTAAACTTCCCCCCACTATGAGTGGGGCTCTCCCCAGGTGCCTCACTGATAAGTGATAAGCACTGATAGGTGCCCCCAGGGTATGCGCATATCTCTGCGGTATCGCTTTGGCGCCAGGCCTTTCCGCCGCCAGGCGCCAGGCAGCGGAATTTTGACTGGGGCGGACTCGGAAATTGAGAAAGGGGAGAGAAGCCGGTATTTCTACTCAACTTCAGTATTCTAGAATGTTCCATTGTGTACTTCGATAGTGCAAGATGTTTCGCGAATATTCTAGAAGGAAATTCGTAGTACAACCGTATCAAAAGTAGAACCCTCCGAACTCTTGCGACGCCTCGAGGCGGCGCAGCCTAATCTTGTTATCTATACAAATGAACAGATTGAGAAGGAGGAGAAGGGAGAGAGAGAGAGAGAGAGAGAGAGAGAGTGCGCAAGAGAGCGAAGAATGGAACAAGAAAAACACGATACATTTCATACATTTTCAGTTTGCTGATCCACAATAACCGCCCACAGTCGACCAGATGAGTATGAGATGCGCGGCGACTAACGGTGATTCTTGGATTCAAAATGAGAGAGATGGATAGAAAAAAGAGATCCAGGCGGCGTTCCAATTTTCATATTTTCCTATAGCCTCGCTTCTTGTTCATCGGTCCTGTTAACTGCGTTTGAAAAAAAGCAGGCATAACTAAGAAACCAATACTGTTTGACGGTAGCTGGATTCGTGTTTCCCTCAAACTCTAAAGCTGGAAGAGGCGCACGCTACACTCCCTCTGTGTCTTCCACTTCAGGATCCTCTAGACGTAACCACAACATGCTGTGATAGCGAGGTGGTAGTGCCTTTGGCCTTCGCCCGTGAGGTCGCTAGTCCGATTCCACACATGAGACAAACAATTTTTTTTCAGCATCGACTGAGAGTTACCGTAACCGTGACAGTTTTTGCATTTTTACTCAATTCAGAAATTCGATATCTGTTTCGTTCCAAGTGTGATTGATTTGGCTGAGGGCCATAGTCTTCGGTCATTTTCTTCACGCGCTTCACAAGGAATTTTCCGCTTGCCTGCAATCTCATGTGGCAGCCTCGACCAGGAGCAATTTCTGTGCCGTGGCCGCGGCAGTACGGCTCCTGCAAGGGTAGCGATCGAATATTGAAGTTTATTTGTTTGTCGGCAGATGTCGAAATCCGCAAAATACTGATCTACCTTATAGAAGCGGACGCATTTGCCGAACGTATTGACAGATGAGGCACGTCCGCGCAAGTGGCCGGGCATAGTTACGCAGTTGTTGCCCTCCAGGTTAAACCACCATTTTTCGCCTGCACTTTCGTCATCTCATTGAATGTAGGAGGGGTCTCGCAAAATGTCTGGGAGAAAATTGCAATTGACAGGCGTTGGAAAAGTGATACCAAAACTGGAATGCAATTCTCATGAAGATCAATTTACAAATTTGAAAAATGCGACGAAAGAATGGATTAACGCGTCACGAAAAAAACCTTCTTGCTGCTCATGCTGGAAGAGATGAAAATCTCCTTGGCCGTAGACCGACGACTGAAAAGGACGATTAAGTTTTGGTTTTTGGTTTTTTGATTTTTTGAATAGTTTTTCGGTGCCTCTTGTGCAGCGAGACTTCGCGCCGTCTCAGGAGGCACTTCAGGACGAACAACGAGGCATAGCTCAGCCCAAGTTATGTGGCGCGTGACTCACTTGAAAGTTGGAGATGCAGCACATGAAGAACGCTACTTTGAGCAGCATCTCTTGTGCACTCCAAAGTGTAGGATCATTTCAGTTGTAAGCCTATGACTGATCTCACACCAGCGCGAAAGAGGTTCCAACGAGGACTCGGATGAAAAAAAGAATCAGCTTTGGTCAAACAATGGCTATCTTCGACCGAAGAAGATATGCGAGACTGCAGAAGCGAGTATTGAGACCTGCTTTTATGCAATAGCTGAGCGAAGAGCTGAGTCATAAGATAAAGGAATGGAGAGAAGGTGATACACGTGTTGCTGAACTCTAACACAACTTACGGGGCCACTGGACAGGGGTTCTTAGACCGAACAATTATGCGAGACTGCAAAAACAAGCACAGAAGTGAGCTTTCATACGATAGCTTGACTAAGAGCTGAGTCATAGGCGAGAAGAATAGAGAGAAAGTAGCCCGCGTGTTGCTGAATTTTTTCACAACTAATGAGGCCACTGGCCAGGGGGTTAGTCACTTTTCTGCTGACTCAGCGAAATGAGCATCTTCTGTGGCAGGCTACTCGATGAGGTTCATCACAACGTCAGAAAGATTTATGGCCTCATGAGCTGTGAGGCAGATAGATGTTTATATCCACCTCGCGAGTTTTCATCTGTCAGATCGTGTAGAGAACTCCTACTCCCGAATGAATTGTCGCATCATCGGGCGCTTTGGTTGCAAGGCACAGACTTGAACAGCGACTATGCTGGCCACGACCACCGCCGCGCCTGTAAAGTCGACCGAGAGCCGCATGTCCGACAGAGTCCGCATGAGACAAGCTACCAGGCCGTTTTATGTCTCATTCTCTGTGTTGCTCGCTGCAAAAGTCGGTCTTTTCTCGGCCGTTCTTCTGTCTCAAGTGAAGCCACACGGACTTACGGCTCTCGGCCAACTATAGCATTTCTCTCGGAGCAGCAAGCAACTGAAGATCGCTGATGAATTATCTAGTTACGATGCACTTCGTGCCACCATACGTATCTGTACAAGGACTACGAAACGAGCTCCATCTGAATGCGGTGGTTTCCTTACATAAACGCCCACAGATTTCGTTGCCCTGCTGCCGTAAAACATGCCACCTTCGAACGATTAATCTCGAGATTTCAACTCGAGTTGCTCCGGATTATTCTTCATGTTCATCACGAACTAATTTAGGAAATCGGGTTTAACGCTTTCTATTTGCTTCCCCATTTCTTTTCATTGCATTATGGGTTGAGGTGTCCACCTGATGATGGTGTGATTGCTCTGTGTTTCTCGTGTGATGGAGAGCTGAATGATTGATTGATTGATTGATTGATTCATCTACTGCGCGGGGCAGCAACAAACAGAAATCAAACTGTGTGAACAAATAGTGCGTAAAATCATAGTTCAGAAACTGTTGAGGTTTTGATAAGTAATTTTTCTACAATTCAGAAAACAGCATAAAAATCAAATTAGTGTCAAAAATTAGTATATTGTGTGAGGATCAACCATCCTACTACGACAATTTTCCGATTTGTTATAGACGAGCGAAGTATAAAAGCCGTAAAAAGGAAATCCCACCCGCATAATGTCCCCAAATCTGACACATTTCTGAAAAAATTCATTGAAAAATGGTCGGGCAAGAACGAAAAGCATATCATTTCAATACAATCGTTGAGACAAACACGCTGCGCTAAAAGATGGAGACCCCTGTTCATCAACAGAGAAGATAGCTTTTTCGCGCCAAAATCAAAATGGTGGAACCGAGCGAGTTTTGAGTTTTTATTGAGCGGGTGTTTTTGGGATCTCTATTGGACACTGTTTCATGCTCTGTTGATTTTCCTAACGACGAGTCCTTTGAGTACGAAGAATGCGTGTCTGCGCCAGAAATCATTGGTAGGTTGGTACCCCACTTCTTCAATCTATTCAGCTGCTCGCCTGGACTTGCGTTCGAATGGATTACCTGTGCACAATATACATACATGTGTACGAGAAGTCACATACACAAAAAGTTCCACACGAAAAGTTTCTACTAATAATATTTTGAGCGTCTCAGCACTTGCACGATGATACAGCCCTCAGTACTTCTTTAATCAGAGGTGGGTTGGTTCCCCGCTTCTTTAATCTATTCAGCTGCTCGCCTGGACTTGCGTTCAAATGCATCAATTTGTAACTGTGAGAAATACACATACATTTACAATGTGAAAAACATATACATACATGTTTACGAGAAATCACATTCACAAACAGTTTCACACGAAATGTTTCGACAAATGTTATTTTAAGCGTCTCAGCACTTCCTCACGGAGCGTACTTTGTCATTGAAGCCGCTCCCGGAAAGGTCGAGGTGATTGCCTTCGGGCTCCATGCGCATGCTCTGGCCCGTGCAGTCGGAACTCTGAGCGTTCCGTGTTCATCTATCCGACGTTCGAATACATCTAGCTATGATCGTCCTTATTCGTATTTCTGGAACTTGTGCAATGTTAGGCTATTTTGAGATCGGCAAATGATTGTGATCAAATCCCTCTTTCAACACCTCGTATAATCAGACTGATGAACAGTTCATCTCTCTCTCCTGAGTGCAATCCAGGGTATTCATGGTTGTAGTCTTGGCTCAGTAGATGATACACTTCTGGTGGACACACTAGTCAGAAGTAGATTCCTGGCAGTGCTACGCACATATACAGAATCATCTCTGATGCATGGACTCAATCGCCCGTTCCGTGATTGCCTTGCTCAGTTCTCTTTCTTCTATTTTCCTCTCTTTTTTCAATTCCTCCCTGTTTTAACCCTTTCGACCCACTTGACTCATATTGTTACCGTAATGCCACCGTGTGCGAACGCGGCAGATAAATTATTATTAATTATTAGTTGCCATAGTGAGTTGACTTACCAGACATTGATTACTTTCGCAGTCGTGATCTATGTAATCAGGTGATTTCGCCAACCAATCACCGATTGTTCATCAAGTTATCACCTGTTTATTCGACCGAATGAAACATGTTTTAGGCTACTCCGAGGCTGTTTTCGCGCTTCTGAGCCTATTCAGCCATTAACAAAACAGTGCCGAAGCAATCGATCGTTTATATCGGGGATGCTCAAGAATATCCATTCAGAATGTTTACTGACAAGGTAGTTGTCAGAACTTATGGGACGATATGCGGTCGCTGCATGTCTCTTTGGGTAGCTAGGGAGAAATGAAATTTGCCTTCGTTGTTTATGTGCAGCGCATTTTTGGAAGTTTGCATGGGAAATACGCATTCGCCGCTCAGCATGATCCTGTGGGGGCCACGCCACAGCTACACCAATGGTCGGTTGGTGTGGCGGAAACGAGCTTCAACCGGTAGCTGTGAGGACCGGAGTTTGAAACAACTTTTGGGCTTTCCATTTTTGCCACATTACGAATGAGGAAATGACAAGTCTCATGGGTCGGATTTTTAGAAACTCTACTCTGGACGCGCAGGTTGACCGTTACGAGGCGTGGCCGTAATTTCAACGCCCACGCGCACAATTTCAACTTGGGTCTCATGCGTGTATGTCCATCAGCGAACCCGTGCCGCTGATCATCCTAAAGCCATTGTCGTCAGTGATTGAATTCTTGCTGTAAAGCGGGAGTTGTTCCGAACAGAGAAATTGGCACACGTTTCACCAATCGGTTGATTTCGAGGCACAACGAAAATCTCGCTGATGATGGAAGTCGTCTCTACTGAAGGTAGCGGCTGAAAAGGCTCAGAACCGCAAAAACAGCCTCGAAGTAGTCTGAACTATGCTTTCATGTTTTGTTCGGTCGAACAATCAGGTGATTACAGTCAGTTGATTGCTTTGATCATGTGATTTATAATTAGTGAATACGTGCGGTCGGCGTAATTACCTAATTACATGGTTATCTGATTACGACTGCAAGAGTGAATATGGACTAGGTAGTCAGCTGACTACCGCAATTACACGTATGTCGCAAGTAACTAACAATAATCACTTTTCAATCATTTGCTCACTCCTGGTTCTCCCCCCAATCCTAAGCTCCGCGTTGCGTGCTGTGCTTACCTTGTAGGCATCGACACAGTAGCCATGGGTATGGGCGGAGGAGATGTCGTTCTTGAACAATCTGCTGACCGCGCAGCAGCCACTGCACTCCAACGAGGTTCCGTGTCCTGCGAATCAGGTCTTTCTCTCGTCCACAGGCAGTTTTCTTCGGGTGCAGAAGAAAAGCGACACAATGAGTGCGCAAGCGTTCACTTTCATGTGGGCTTGCACCCCTTTCCTTCGCACCTCCGTGTCCGCTGTGTTCGAAGGCCTCGAAGGTGAACCCAGCGCCGCAATCGCTGAATGACGCGAACACATCGTTGTAGCCACAGTCCTGAAAGGCCGATCTTTTGCCTCGGAGGGAAAAAATTTCGAAGAACTTTTTTGACAAACCATTACCCATCCTACTTCCTGGAGCTGAATCCAGAGTCCAGAGTGGTTAAAAATGGTTGAAGAATAACGGCAAAATGCGAGGAGAGCTCTGAAAGCTAACGCGTGAATATATAAACTGCAATTTACGTCTGCTTAAAAAATGAAGCAGTACAGTATTTCGATCTCAGCGTAGTTGCTGAGATGGTCTTCAGTAGCACTTGAACGTCCAAAATTCATGGAAAAACTAGTTTTAGAGTGCTCGTGTGAAAAAGGCGTCTATTACAGTAATCCGGATATATGCTTGACCTAAGGCTCCTGTTGTGATCGGGGCGGCGGACGCCGAAAACAATGAGTTCCGCTTGCCTTGAATCTCATGTGGCAGCCTCGACCAGGAGCAATTTCTGTGCCGTGGCCGCGGCAGTACGGCTCCTGCAGGGGCAGCGATCGAATATCGAAATTTACTCTATGTTGGCAGTTGCTGAAATCCGCAAAATATTGATCTATGTACCTTATAGAAGCGGACGCATTTGCCGAACGTATTGACAGATGAGGCACGTCCGCGCAAGTGGCCGGGCATAGTTATACAGTTGTTGCCCTCCAGGTTGAACCACCATTCTTCGCCTGCATTCTCGTCATCTCATCAAATGTAGGAGAAGAAATAAATGAATGAAAATAAAAATAAATAAATAAGACTAGCAAAATTTTGGAGAACAAAAATTGAATTTGACTGGAGTTGGAAGAGTGAGATGAAAACTGGAAAGCAACTCTCATCAAGATCATTTCTGAAATTTTGAAGAATGCGAAGAATTAAAAGACGTTCTCTATAAGAGTGAAACGACCCCCACACCCCTGGCACAGCTGGGTTTTTCCCAAGCTACAAAGTCGAGATTTGGACCATAGACCCTTGAGACATGAAAGAACATGCATTCTCGAGGATTTTCGAAAAAATCGATACTTTTTTATATATTTTTTATGGAAATCGAAAAAAATAAGCACATGTCATGTTGGTACTCATTCGACGCGTCTCGACGAGTTCTATCGATTGCAGTGAAAAGTGCAAAGAAAACTTACTTTTTCGATGAGTTATGAGAGTTGAAAGTTTGGGAAGTCGATAAAATCGATTTTTTCGGGGCTTATACAAAAAAACTACATCCAGGTATGGGGTATAGGATGAAAGAACAGGTATTTTTGATTCGAACGGTACCAGGAACGTGTGAATCTGAGCGCCTGGAGCCAAACGGCATCAGTTTGAATATCACAATTTTCTACCCGGGAGGCGAAATTGAAGTACAAAGATTTTCCCACCCGAGTCGTAGTAAATTCATGGTGCGCAACAACCATTATTTCGCTAATTCACACAGAGCCATACACAACGCAAAACACCATCTCGGGAAGAGAATGAGAGAGCGATGACCGAGAGAGGGGAGACCGTGCGCACATCTTTTAGTCTGCGTCTCTACTTGTTCCATTTGATCAGGTCCGGCACTCTAGCACCAAAAATCAGTTATCACCAATGGTGATAAAAATTCAATAAGAGATAGAGCTCGAGCTGGTCAATGTCATAGCATGTGTGGAATCCCTTTCCTTTCCAAAAACGGTTCGGGTTGCACAATCTTTAATGAGTGATTTGTGGGAGGAAAAGGGTTTTCTACAGGTAAATACGTACTCAACTCTCTCCGATGACTCCGAAGAGCTCGAATTCGTGTTCTCTCGGTACTTACAGTAGTCATTTGTATGCCCAGAAGAAAAAAACGGTAAAGCGACAATAATCCACATTAGATGTATTTTTGGGTGGTAATCAGATTAGGAAAAGAGAGTATGCTTCTGAAAATTCATTTTCCCCCAATACATCACTCATTGAACGTCAATTTCGCCTCCCAGGTCGAAAATTGTGAATTTCAAACTGGTGCCATTTGGCTCCAGGCGCTCAGATCCTAACGTTTTTGGTACCATTCGATTCGCAATTACCTGTACTTTCACCCTATACCTCATACCTGGATGTAGTTTTTTGTATAAGACCCGAAAAAATCGATTTTATTAGCTAACCAAACTTGGAACTTTGATAACTCGTCAAAAAATGAAGTTGTTATTTCAATTTGTACTGCAATCGATAGAGCTCATCTAGACGCGTCGAATGACTACCAACATGACATGAGATGATTTTTGTAAATTATTATGAAAATTGATAAAAAAATCTATTTTCTCAAAAATCCTTGAGAATGCATGTTCTTTCATGTCTCAAGGGTCTATGGTCCAAATCTCAACTTTGTAGCTTCAAAAAACCCCACTGTGCCAGGGGGGTCCCGGTCTTACACAGAACGTCTTTTAAAGGATCGGGCACCCCCTCACTCATGACAGGTGGAAGGAGCCAGCTGTTAGGATTGTGCTCTACTGGACAACACAAGGAACCTCTACAGAAAGAGAGAGAAGCTGTCACTAGGAGAGAATGAGAGAAAAATATTGTGGTGTTCGCCTAGATGAAGTTTTGCATACGTCGCTTTTGAATGCAAAACCACAGTAGCCATGCACCACCCTTTAATGGACTAATGCGTCACGAAAACCTTCTTGCTGCTCATGCTGGAAGACAACAAACAGCCCTTGGCCGTAGACCGACGACTGCAAGAGGCGATTTAGTTTTGGTTGTTTTTTTTTCTGATTTTTTAAATTGTTTTTCCGGTGCCTCTTGTGCAGCGAGCCTTCGCGCCGTCTCAGGAGGCACTTCAGGTCGAGCAAGGGAGCATGGCTTAGCCCAAGTGATGTGGCATGTGACTCACTTGAAAGCTGGAGATGCAGCTAATGAAGAACACCACTTTGAGCAGCATTTCTTGCGCACTCCAAAGTGTACGATCTTTTAAGTTGTAAGCATATGACTGATCTCACACGAGCGCGAAAGGGGTTTCAGTCAACGAGGATTCGGACAGGGGAGAGGAACCAGCTTCGGTCAAACAACGGCTTTCCTCGAACAAACAAGATATGCGAGACTGCAAAAGCGAGAACAGAAGTGGGCTTTCATGCGATAGCTTGACTAAGAGCTGAGTCATAGGCAAGGGGAATAGAGAGAAAGAGGCACACGTGTTCAACTCTTACACAACTTATGGGGCCACTGGACAGAAGTTTACATAAACGGCCACAGATTTATATTGTGTGAGGGTGGAAAGGATGAAAAGGACAAAAATGTAGTTTAGGGTAATGGGATGGGTATCGAGAGGCGGGAGGAATCGAGGTTTTTATTCAGAGTTCGGTAGAGGACGACACTGGCTGTTAGAGTGAATCGCAAAGAGGGTGGACGAGGCCCTGCTGGGTGCAGTATCAAGCCCGGAGGACCAACGGGGCAACGGGATATATTGTTATTACTGAGGAGCGTTACGGGACCTCGCGCTGTTCAGACTCACAATTACTGAACAGAAGTCGTGTCGGATGATCAGCAACTGTGTATATCGCACCGTATACTCGGGCGATTAACGACAGTGGAGAAAGAAAGAAGAAGGTATATCTGCCAGCTGAGCCACCTCCTCAGCATCGAATCTGTGGGGACTCTTGGCACCCATGTCACTGGTCTCCCTGCAAAATGCCTGTTTTCGAGCCACTCAGCCCGCCTAAGATGGATTCAAAAGCAGTCGCTACAGTGGAGAACGTACTGTGCAGCAAGAATCAGTTTGCGCGCTCGGCGTAGCGGTTGGTGTTGGCATCGAAGCATTTCTCTCGTTTTGTACCATTGTTTCTGCTCACGCCTGCAATTTCGTTGTCGTGTAACAAACAGACAAGAATCTCAAATTGGAAAGAATGCTCTAACTAACCGAAGTCATTTCCTGGCGCTGCGCGCATGTGGTCATGCAGAGGTACTGCATTTTCTGAAACTGAAGCAGCTTCAGCAAGTCAAGCAGAAGAAATGATGTGGTTGGTGTGGGCAACTTCAGACAGTCTGCAAGTTTTTTCTTCACTTCTGTCTTATCATCCCAGTTCGGTCTTGGTATTTCATTTATCCACTCTACTCCTTTTCATCCATACATCCATTCTGTAACATATCACACTTGACTTGTCTGAGTAATAAAATCTAAATCATGCAAAGAAACGAGGAGCCCCAGAAAAAATCGCTGACATTGAATGGTGAATAGTTCCGGTGACGAAGGGGACGAACTTGCATGCTGCCTTGCGTAGATGGTCGAAAGCATCGCTGGGCAGCTGCGTAACGAATGGCCACGCGATGCCTCCGTCAGAATCATATGCTCACGAAGCACTGAAACATGGTTTGTGATTCGAATCGATGAGTCTCGTAGAAGTTTTCTATTCGCGTAGGCGCGTGTGCAAGATATGAGACCGAGATGTCAACGGATGAGCTTCGAACAATGGATCGAGTGCGATTTCGCATTTTCACCTTCATCAAGGGAACAAATTGCAAAAATAGTAACAATGCAAGGATGATCATGAAAATGATAACGCAAAAAGGAGAGTACATATGAAATTTGTAGAAAAATGAGAAAGATGTATGAACTTCAATATCTGTCAGCTGGGCCGTCTCCTCAGCACCGGATTAGATGCCGTTCTGGCGCACCTACGTCACTGGTCTCCCTGTAAAATGCTCATTTCCGAACAAAGTAGAGAGTCCATGAGAGATTGAAGACCAATCGAAATGTAGGAGCTATTATGTGCAAATCCCTGTAGCGTAGATTCTAGACTGTTTCCGGTTCATCTGATCAGTCTACTTTGACCGAGCACATGACTCGGGAGAGAGAAAGGGGTTAGTTGTTGCAAAACAAGCGCCGGAGGCGCCACTATTACACTGCGAGAGTATCAGACCATCGATGATAATATCTTTCCAGGACGGATCACACCACCGCCCACGGCCGCCGATACCTACTTAATAACGAAGACGATAGCTTCGGGAGGAGAGAATGACGTATTATTGTATTTTATCTTTTGTTGTCGCTTCCCATTGAGATTTATGATAAATTACTCTCTCTCTATACTCTTGTCTTTTCCTTGGGCCTAGCACCTTACTGAAAGAGTGGAGAACGTACTGTGCAGCGAGAACGAACTGTCTTCCGCGGTCGGCGCAGCGGTTAGCAATGTTGAGCGGACAATCTGAAACCATGCCTCCTCTTTTGATTCTGCCTCCTCAAGCAGAAGAAGAAAACGCCTCGGACAAAAACTAGCCTTGAATGTTGAACTCCTCAGAGGTTACGAAGAGGATGAACGTGCAGCCTGTCATGCGTGCGCGGTCGATGGCATCACGGTGCAGCTGCGCAACGTCCCGGCCACATGCCAAGCGATCATCTGCCGAAAAATTCCATTTTTACTACATTCATTTCTGATGTCTGCTGGATGTTTTAGCGGATTGCACAAAACAACTCATTGAGATTTTTTCGACAGAACATTTATAAACAGCCATACCCATCGAAATATTCTGATCACGTGCCCCACTGCCAAGAAATGTAGGAAGAGGCCGATGTACGTGATCTTGATGCCCTCGTGGAGCATCGGGTTCTCAGAGCGCAGAACCTGCAAGCCCATGCCAGTTTTGAGACGACCTAACTAAAAAAGAAAAGAGAAGCGATGACAACTCACGCGTTTATACGCTCCTTGGAGAGTCCGAGACATCGATAACAAGCTCGTTTGTGTGATGCACGTACGAATGGGCCTTAGATATTCTCATCGCGCTGGTACAGCCCAAGCGCGTGCTTGCCAAGGTCGTCGAAGAAGAGGAAAACTGAAGCATGGTTCGTGATAGTAGGCCTTATCAATCACTTTGCCCAACTGCTCACAGCAATGCTCTTGGTGGACGAAGATGTATACCGCGTTACTTATGTACTTGGATTTAGTTGGAGACCCACTGATATGATCAATGGGCACAGTACATGATGTGCGGTTTTAGCCTAGAGGATACGCATAACATAGTATTTTTCGCTGGTTAACAAGTAGACTACTCTCGGTTACAGCTTCCGCTGGATATAGATAAAAAAACGTTTGCGATGAAGTTGGTGAAAGAAAGAAAACTCACGCTCGCGACAAAGAGACGCGGTTGGTGTTGACATCGAGCATGGCGGCGACCAAGGGAGATGTCCATGCCCGGGATCAGGCGGCTGCCAGTTATGACGTCGTCAACGCTGAGGTGAAGCTGGAACATTTTCCGTAGCAGTAGGCCATATGGATCGCTTCGCTCACCTTCTCGCGGCGATGAAAAAGAGAAGAAAAGCAATAGGTGATGCGCGTACGAATGGGCCTTCGATGCTTCCATCGTGCTAGCCCAGCCTAAGCGCGGGCTTGATGACATCTTCAACGCAGGAAAAACTGAAGCATGGTTCATGATTCGATTCGATAAGCCTCCTAAGAAGTTTTCAATGGCGTGAGCGCGTGTGCTCAGGTTTTATCAAAGGAGCAACACTTGGAGAAGAACAATTGACAATAATGGCAATAATAACAATAACAATAACAATAACAATAACACTTTCTCACTTGCTTTCTTGTGCTTTCTCACTTCTCGAAAAGTCGTCCTCGTCGTCCAGAACGTCTCCGTTTGCGTTTACGCTCTTGGATGGAATGTCGAAAGCAGCTCCATTCTCTTCTATAGGTAGCTGTGTGACAATCGCAGACAAGGGATCATTGTCGGCGTTGGACATGCCTGAAAAATGACACATAATGACACTTCCTATTTCATCTCACGCATTGTATCATTGTATCAGCTCTATTGTAACATCTCACGCTCGTAACCATCCACCAACCTGGTGCGATAAATCAATCATTAATGATCGTGTAAACAAGACAATTGGTAACGACGAGAGGGGGTGAAATCATCAGTTTAACAGTTTTATCCGGATATCAGAGTGATTGCACTCGTCCAGTCATACAATCATGCCACAAACGGTCATCAACACGAGCAGCAGTCATCCAGTTAGCACCACAAACACGTTTAAACTCGTCATGCCAAGTGGTTTTGGGGCGGCCTAATCTTCTAACTTGGTCTCTAGGATACCACTCTGTGAGGGCGCGTGTCCATCTAGTTGGGGGCAAGTTACAAACATGGCGACACCAATTCCACTTCTTAGTTATCACTCTGTGTGTTATGTCTCGTACGGGTACATTGGTGTAGAGTCTGTTGTTAGAGATATGGTCGAGGAGGGACACTCCCGCCATCCTTCTCATCATTCTTCGCTGGGTTGTAGCGAGTCTATGAAGAGAAGCAGGCTTGAGTGGTAGCGTCTCTAAAGCATACAGAAATGCGGGTTCTGTACATTGAGTGAATAGGCGTACTTTGAGATACATGGGCTTGGTTCTATGGGTCATAAAATCATAGTGAGCATAGAACGATCTCCATGCGGAGCCTATCCTCCTATTGAGTTCTAGAGCTTCTAGAGCTAGATTAGGACTTCCCACATGGCGGAGTGTTCGATCAGATCGAACGCCTTCTTGAAGTCGATGAAAATCAGGCAGAGGTCAAGGTTGTGGGCTTCGGCTTTGGACAAGATTTGGTTGAGGGCGTGGATGTGGTCAAGGGTAGAGAATGAGCTCCTGAAGCCAGCCTGCTCCGGTGGCTGGTTCCTCTCCAACTCCCCTCTCATCCTGCGGCCCAGGATCGAGGAGAAAGCCTTGTAGATGGCAGAGAGCAGAGCGATGGGCCGGTAGTTGCCAATATCGAGTGGGTCTCCTTTCTTGTAGATGAGGGTCACGATGGAGTCGGCAAAGGTGGGTGGAACGGCCCCATCGCTCATGCATCGGTTGAACAGGGCGGTCAGGGGAGCAGCGAAAGTCTCGATGCCTTCATCCAGCATTATGGCAGTGACACGGTCTGTTCCAGGGGAACGACCTTTGCGCATGGATTTGATAACATGTCGGACTTCGGACTCCAGGATGGGGAGGAAGGGTTCAGCGGGTGGAGGGAGGGGTGCAGGGAATAATTAGACGCATAAGTGGGGTTCAATTAATACGATCGAGCTGTTCGTATTGTACCACTTGTCTCTTCTCTTCCGGTTGTAGGCGGTTTGCAACTTCAGGGTTTATCTCGGACATTGTTTCAGGAGAAAGGGGGCTTGCAATGTGCTGAAAAATGAGTTTCACCAGTTATCCATATCGAACAAAAAACAACAAATGATAACTCACCGATTCTGGCACGTTAATAATCTTCTTTGCTTGAGATCCTCCGTGGTAAATACGGCCATTGGCCGTGAACGATTCTTCGCTGGTGAGTAGAAATGAGAAAATTCCATTTTCCGAATACATGGCTCGAGTTGAGCCGTTTGTGCGGAAAGGAAAATTCTGAAAAAAAATTTATTCTGTTGGAATGTAGTTTGAAATAAAAAAGAGTAATATAAGTGAATTTTACTTACGTTTTTCTTTGTAGCAAGAATATACAATTCTCCGACAGTGCGCACGACGACGTCATCGCCACGAAGCGGCTTGTACTGAGAAGACATAAATTTCAAAAAATTTCCATACTCTCGAATCAATCATTATTTTCGAACCATATAACTCACCATGACGGGACACGTTGTGTTCATCGTGGCTAGCTGACACCAGCTAGCTTCTGCATCGGCATCAATTTCGCATGTCAGAATATGGCCCAACTATAAAGTTGCATTTAAAGGCAGAATGAGTGCACTCACAAAATCAGAAAACAGTTGATGTCAAAGTAGTTTCCATATTTTGAAAAATTAAAACTGAAGATCACCCACCTCTGACTTGCAATTTTTCACAGGATGCATTTCTCCTTGTTCGCCCATGACTTCGAACCAAAGTTCGTGGATCGAATGGAAAAAATAAGCCTTATTAGTCTTATCGACGTATCCTGGGTCACCCACCTGAAATTGTAATTCCAAAATTGTTGAACACTCCGTACTCATGTTCTGGACTTTTCCTTAAAGAAGTACTGACAGCTATTAGCCCAGAAACTTATTTTTTGCCTGCTTAGCACTGGCTGCTGCTGCTGATGAAACCCTAAATTCGAAATCATGAGAAATATTCCAAATTACTCATTGATGTTCAAAATGATTTCTCTAAAACTCAAATTAGCTACCCGTTGACGATACGACTTCATTTTTTGATAGATTAGTCCAACTGGCATTCATCAACAAGTGAGTAAAATGAGAGAGAAAGAGCAAGAAAGCTGGAGAATTTTCTATAAGTCACTTTGGAAAGCTGGATGAGAGAAGGCTGGACAGCAGTTGTCAGTACTTCTTTAATAGTTATGAGACTCACATGAATTATCCGCCCGTTGACAGAATCCATTTCGTGATAGAATTCTAGATTTACATCAATAGATAAGAGCGCCTTGTTGCAAAAACTGGGCGAACTTCTCATTTTAAACGCGACTTCATGTGGTGCCATTCGGAGGGACTCATTCATTGCCTGGAACACAGTTGTATTGTCAAAACAATTATAATGAAAACTCGCAAGGTTTGCATTACAGCAGATTGTTTCGATATTTTCTCACTGCCTAATGATTTTTTCCTCTCCAAAGAAAATTGATCGTCTTTTTTTGTGACACGCAGTCAGTTCATTCTTTAGAGAGAACAAAAGAAAATATTAGTAATAAATCACCTTTGCAATATGAACGGCAAAATTGCCCTTCACTTGCCCCTTAATGAAGAGGCTCTCCATCTCGGCATCAAATTGCTTATGGGCCATGGTCGTTTTCATTGACCTGAAAAAATTGATTAAATGAAACAATCAAAAAAAGAAAAAAATGAGAAAACAACTCTAGCAACCGCAACGCAAATTTTAAATCTTCCGATTTGTCATACGAAACCTTTACTGCACAGTGAATCGAGAGTGCAGAATTTCATGGAAACAAAGAAAATCCAGAATAACGAAGTTTGAACATTGAAATTTTCGATTTTAGTGAGTTTTCAGTGAAGCTCGAAGAAAACTGCACCCTGAGCACTTTTGTGGTCACGGATTACAGTAGCCAGTGGGGTCAACTGGGTCTACGAGTCAGACAGATACATAACACCCATTGAAAACTGTCTATCCGTGAAAGAAGAGCAGCCGCATCCGTGATGGATCCGTATTTAATCGTGGTGAGTCAGATGCACGCGATGACGCACACAAGCCTCACGTAGATTTCTGCATTGCGGTTGCTAAACAACTCACTCAATTTCTGCCTCCAGATTGGTTAGCTTTTGCCAGTCAGCTATTGTTTCTGCTGTCACGGTTGCCAATGAGGCGACTCCTACGAGAACTCCCACAACGGCTGCTACAGCTCCACGCTTTGCTCTGCCGTTGTCTTGGAAGTGTTCGTCAAAGATTGGTGCAGGAACTGAAAAAATCCAATTATTGTTGTGCACATTACAGAGGGCCAAATCATTATTTTTCTGCCAAAGTTACACTGCGCAACTTCGAGATTGAAATTTTTCACAGCATATTTGAGAAAATTGTCCGAATATTTCGTAAATTGCATGAGAAGTATGTATCGTCAGTTCCCAGAACAACGATTGAGGTTTGGAGTAGTTTCTAACTGAGAGGAGACAGTTCCAAACCGTTTCGAACACATGCCACAAAGGCCTTTTCTCGGAACCGGTGAGAGAGAATTTGACCAGAAAAATTGGGCAGATGTCGAAAAGGTGTTGCTGTTGAATTTTCGGAAATGTTGAATTTGAATGATGGTCGGTCTCTTTTTTACCAGTCATCTGGGAAATAGGTATTTCATACGGACTCTCTCACAAACACTGAGAATGAACGATTTTTTCGGATGAAAGAACTGGATTGAAATTGATTCAAGTTATTTCACACTCTCTGGCTGTTTCTGAGACAAAGTCAGCTGAGATTGCTTCATACGAACAAAACTTTGGAAAATCGCTATGACCACATTTTAACATTTTTCTCAACCGAAATTTACCTGAGGCAAGATGCTCATTTTTTCCGTCTACTTTTCTCTGACAAAATTTTTTTTCACCAGTTTCGAGAAAAAGCTTTAGTAACAAATTTTCGGAACCCTTCAGAAAAGTCTCGGAACAGTTAGAAATTGTTCCGAAACCAAAAAAGACTAGCATTCAACCAGAGAAAATCTTTCAGCGAATGAAATAAAGGAGAAGAGATGAACCCTCGCTCGAGTACTTGAAGTACCTCAAAGCCTTAGAACTACTAGAAAGTGACAAACCACTTGAAAAACTTGATGCTGGAATACTTATTTGGATACTTAAAAGAAAGAGATTTTTTCGAGTACTGAAGACGACTAGAGATAGATAGGAGAGAAAGTGCTTGTATTGCGGAGGGCCAAATCATCTTTTTGCATCCGAGCTATACAATGTGAATTCAAAGCTCCTAGAGTTTTCATTTTTCCAAAGCATGTGCTAATAAAAACTACATTCAGCTGAAATTGTTCACTGATTCAGGTAGAGTATATGAGAAGTAGGGAGACTAATTTCACGTGACGTTATGGGGAGAGAAGTCATTTTACGTGTTTGGAATTATGCTGTACAGTTTCAGCGCAAAAATATGATTTTGTCCTAAGTAAAACTTCTACTTGAACTTGAATTCGAAACCCTAATGGTGCGTAGACTAGATTATAAAAACTAACTAGTATGGCAGTATGCGTCGTAGATGGCATTGAAGACTTCTTTGTCGACATCAGCATCGGGCTTAAGAATTAGCTCGACTTAGAAATTCGTAAGAGGGCCTCGTATTCTGCAAATTTGAAATAAACCATGAAGCTATGAGCAATGCTCCAGAATATAGAAAAAAACTCACTTGGCTGCCCTGCCTTTGTGTCGAATCAGATGCTGGTCAAACTTGAGCGCTTGAACAAGCAGCGGCGACGTAACAAGGAAATGGTAGAAAAGCCAGAGACGAGGCATCCTGCAAATTGACAATTAAAAATGGAAAAAATCACGGGGTAAAGCGAATGAGTGAAGATTTTATGAAAAAAGAGAGTCATCAGCCTACCACGGCCAGGTCTATTTGAACTGGATGAGGAGCATTGCCTACAAGACCTGAGTGTGGATTGAACACGCCCTTC
>CAVOJK010000619.1:0-28709 GCA_963695495.1 Hololepta plana
CTTCCACTCATCATGCAATGTTCCACCTCCCAATCTCCTCCCAATCCTGTGATAATGTTATGTAAGTCTGTATCCTAGCCTTGAAACTCGTCTGATGGACTTTGAGATCTGTGAGCCTGAGTTCCGAAGATCACAGAACCGCGAGAAATTGTGTAAGCGCCTTTTGTCATCCTTCCCTCGGCTTATCTTCCGTTTGTATTACTTTTATGATGCCCCGCTTTCATCCGCCCGGAGCTTTCGCGAGAAACTTGTACAGTCCACACAGACTATAACACTCTAGCCATCCTCTTTCTCTCTAGCCATCCTCTCGCTTGTGCACCGTTCTTTCATAACCCGCCTCCGCTTGATCTTTCCTCCGGGACCGGTATATGAGTCGATTTTTGTAAGGATTCACCATTGTCTTGTAGAGTGAAAAAATAAATCTGCTGATTTCTCCACCAGAATGTTCTTTGTGGGTATCCTGAACATTTCTGAGACTTACAACTTCGTAAACTTCCTACCTGAGAAGATATTACATCTTTTACCTGAAGACGTTCCATTTTTTCCACAATCACAAGCTTTCATAGGGCATGTGTAGTATATCGTTCCGATGCCCTTCTCCAGCTGTTTCCAGAGATAATTTTGCGGAAAATTTAATTCACTTTCGAAAAGTTTTACTGTGTTTCAAAAATATATTGGTGAGTTCAGAGGGAAAACATTAATGGTGCAAAATGATTTTTGGTATGTTGTAGAGTAAATAATTCCGATTCCAGTGATACCAAAATCTCATTTGTGAGTGGATCGAGACTTACCTTTTTCTTGTTTGAAAATCTGACCATTGAAATCGAGAACGTTTTTCGTGAAAGAATCTCTGTATTTCAGTTTTCTCTTCTTCCCCCAGACATATTCATCGATGAAATCCGAGAAAGAGCATGGAAAATCGTAATTTGAAAGTTAAAAGTCTAAAACAAGTTCGATTTTTTGTCCGTTGGGGATTCGAACGTCTGTTTTTTACGAGTTCCAATCTCCGCCGCTATAAAGACCAATAGTGTCGATCCACTTATCGGGACGAGAGAAGTGTCGAAAGGACCGCAAGAATTGGCTCTACAACATATGAAAAATCCAATTTTGCACCTCTTCCGCGCTGATTTTTTCGCGTTGTTTTACACAAGCACAGGTGAGAAAACCTGGAAAACATGCATGGAAATTTTTTTAAAAAAATCATGCGAAAGCTCCGGGTGAGAGCTGTCATTCGATATGCTGCTTACAATATTTGATCAGAAACTAACCCGGAGAACAGAGTTGGAATATGTTTGCAAAAACGGTAAAATCTCCAGGTGAGAAAGAGCATGGAACAAAAAATCACGTTTGTTGGCATCAGACCACTATCCCGAGTGTTTTGTTATCATTTTCAGCGAATTTCATTTTTCACTCTGCAAAAACTGCCTCAAAACAGTGAATCCTTACACGAATCGACTCATATAACCCGGGCCGGTGGAGCGAGAGGCAGATCGGGATCAACCCATATTAACCCCTTGGGCTACTCCCGAGGGGAAGATAAAGTTGCTCTTCTATCTCCTGTTCTGTCTCGGATGCGAGTATTGAACCGCCCCTCTCATCTACCGCTACACCATATGAGAGCATTTCTGAGAGAATCAAACTCGGTGCGACATAGAATTTTTTTATTTTTTATCGACTTGAAAAGTTGACCATAGGTAAATCATACCCGTAGAAACGATGAGCAAAGTTTCAGAGCTCTAGGAAAATTGATTACAGAGTTACAGTATCTTGAATGAAGGTGCTTAAAAGTGCCTGTAATGACCAGGGCTCGCACAAATCAACATAACTCAAGAAATAATGAAGCGATTGACAAAAGGTTTTTTTGTTCGATAGAGAAATCATGTGGGCACGTTTTTTATCTTGTTGAAAATTTTTTCATGTGTCGTTGATAAGTAATAATTTTTTAAAGTCAATTTTTTTTGTGGCTCGGAACGAAAATATATCGCAGAAACCGCTACGGCAGAAATGTAGAGCGTGAAATTCTGTGCAAGACCGTCTAAACCATCTACCGGGGGAATACCGTTAAACGGAGAAAATCTCGAAAAAGTGACAAAATCGATAAAAAATGAGTGAAAATGAACTTTCAGCTCTCATAAGTCAGGACTGAGTAGGTTTAGAAAAACCAAATTGCACAGTAATGTTTGTCATCAAACACTGAATCGTTTGATATACAACACAAAGGGTTTTGAGGAAAAAAGTTTTTCGATTCTCCCGGTAGCCAGCTCCAGAAAACCGAAAATCCATTCATCGCAAACATGGCGCATACTGAAACGTAGAACCAATATTTCTCCACAACTTTTCAGCATGCAGCATTTCTGGAATGTTGTTTAACTGCGAAAGGCAGAAAACACTAACTAAAACCAATGAGAAAAACTGGGAACCGGTTTTTCGGTTTCCATAACTTCTCACGTTTGATGACTTGTAGGGTTCAAAATACACAGTTTTGATGTGGCTGAGGCGCTGAGTTGTTTGATATACAACAAGATGGGTTTTGAGAGAAAAAGTTTTTTCGATTCTCCCGGTAGCCAGCTCCAGAAAACCGAAAATCCATTCATCGCAAACATGGCGCATACTGAAACGTAGAACCAATATTTCTCCACAACTTTTTCAGCATACAGCATTTCTGGGAATGTTGTTTAACTGCGAAAGGCAGAAAACACTAACTAAAACCGATGAGAAAAACTGGGAACCGGTTTTTCGGTTTTCATAACTTCTCACGTTGATGACTTGTAGGGTTCAAAATACACAGTTCTGATGTGGCTGAGGCGCTGAGTTGTTTGATATACAGCAAGATAAGTTTTGCAAAAAAACAGTTTTCGGATTTTCCGGATTCCAGCTCTGAAAATCCGGAAACGGATTTATTGCACATCCTCTCCAAACCCATCTTGATGTATATCAAACAGTTCAACGCTTCGGCCACATCAAAACTGTGTATTTTGAACCCCACAAGTCATCAACGTGAGAAGTTATGAAACCGAAAAACCGGTTCCCAGTTTTTCTCATTGGTTTTAGTTCGTGTTTTCTGCCTTTCGCAGTTGAACAACATTCCCAGAAAGGCTGCATAATGAAATGTTGTGGAGAAATATTGGTTCTACGTTTCAGTATGCGCCATGTTTGCGATGAATGGATTTTCGGTTTCTGGAGCTGGCTACCGGGAGAATCGAAAAACTTTTTCTCTCAAAACCCATCTTGTTGTATATCAAACAACTCAGCGCCTCAGGCCACATCAAAACTGTGTATTTTTAACCCTACAAGTCATCAACGTGAGAAGTTATGGAAACCGAAAACCGGTTTCACATATTTTCTATCGGTTTTCGTCAGTGTTCTGTGATTTTCGCAGTTTAACGATATTCCCGTGAATGACGCATATTGAAATGTTGTGGAGGGATCCTGGGTTCTACGTTTGAGCGTGTGCAATGTTTGCGATAAATGGATTTTCGGTTTCTGGAGCTGGCAACCGGAAAAATCGAAAAACTTTTTTTCTCAAAACCATTGTGTTGTATATCAAACGATTCAGTGTTTGATGACAAACACTACTGTGCAATTTGGTTTTTCTAAGTCTACTCAGTCCTGACTTATGAGAGCTGAAAGTTCATTTTCACTCATTTTTTATCGATTTTGTCACTTTTTCGAGATTTTCTCCGTGTAACGGTATTCCCCCGGTAGATGGTTCAGACGGTCTTGCACAGAATTTCACGCTCTACATTTCTGCCGTAGCGGTTTCTGCGATATATTTCGTTCCGAGCCACAAAAAAAATTTGACTGCAAAAAATTAGTACTTATCAACGACACATGAAAAAATTTTTCAACAAGATAAAAAACGTGCCCACATGATTTCTCTATCGAACAAAAAAAACCTTTTGTCAATCGCTTCATTATTTCTTAAGTTATGTTTGATTTATGCGAGCCCTGGTCATTACAGGCACTATTGAGCACCTTCATTCAAGATACCGTAACTCTGTAATCAATTTTCCTAGAGCTCTGAAACTTTGCTCATCGTTTTCTACGGGTATGATTTACCTATGGTCAACTTTTCAAATCGATAAAAAAATAAAAAATTCTATGTCGCAATTAGTCTGAAAGTGTTCGATTCTCTCAGAAATGCTCTCATATCACCTTTGAGTCTGTCTTTGGAAATCTGGGACCACACGGACCATAACTCCGGTGTCGTCATCTAATACTATCTAATCCCACTAGTTACACTAATTTAATTACTATAATTAGAAGATTTTTGCGACTGTTAGTGTGCAGAGTGTCATACATACAAAAAAAAACGGTGTAAGATATGATGTGGACAATCGCAGCAGAATTCTCTACTCCGTTCAATAAAACTTGACGTTTCGTGCAGCTTCCATAACATTCTTGACACACTAACAGACACTAACAGACACACTAACAGACATAGCCATTTCACTCATCCTAGTGCTTTGCTTCGGCAATGATGCATGGTATACTTTGTATGCTGGATTGATACGCGAAAAAACTTAAATCTTAAATGCGACTAGTCGAAAGCGAAAGTAGAACAAGTGTAGCAACCGCAAAGGCATTTGTTATGTGAGGCTCGTCTGAGAATTGTGACCCAAAAGCCGTTATTTTCGACCCATCCACACAATCCTATTTGACGGATGTTTCAATTCAAATTAATTTTTGTTCTAACTCGATTTGGTGGAACACGTTCAGCTCCATCTGATGTTTATGGATCGAAAAATGATTATTAATCTATTTCGAAACTTTATCGGTAACAATGATCACGATTATCCAAACTCAAGGACGTTATGAAAATCGATAACTTCATGTGTCTCATTGGTCGACCGAGATGAACAGCCTACTGGGTTTTGCTGAGTGCAAAATAATCCAGAACAGTCGTCCGTGGTCAACTCACATTAGCCTCACTGGAAGTGCGTTTCAAAATGGATTTTCAGCTCAAATCTGAATTTTGAAATTTTTTTTATTGTTACAGTGGAATCCAGCACCTTTGATTCATTCGGAACAACTATTTTCACCCCGATTTCTCACAGGTTTTCATCAGCCTTTGCGGTTGCTAAACAAGCGAGGGAGGAAGCGACGCGTCACAACACTTGTTTACATCGGTGCGCGCAGTGCATAAAGAGTGTGTGTGTTTTAGTAGAGATCACTCGGTTACGGTGGCACCACTACTAATGTTCACAAAGCGTGTTTAGCGATGTAGATATGAATAGGGTTACGAGTAGTATAGAAAATAGGCGTTAAATGATAACAATGGCGAATTTGGATTATTAAATTGCTACTTTACAAATTTTGGTAGTGAATTTGTAGAGTTCACTACACTCTCCTTCTTTCACTCAATTTAAACTGATTGGGTCTCAAGTGTTCCGATAGCCTCACCAGTGCTTTCACCAAAACACTCGATCGATAACCAAGAAGCTTGAAGCTCTTAGTATGTTGCTCTCAAACAATAATAGATGAATCCACACTTTTCCAATTTCGTTTTGTTCGAGATAGGAATCCTAATTTCGGTCTATCGATTGAGGTTCACGTCTAAAAATATGCGGTATAACTCATTTTCTCTTCGCGATTCTAGATTTGCTCAACACTTACAGTGAATGCTCACTCGATTTCTCGCATAAAACACTTCGTAAATTACTGTATCAAGTGTTCATAGACAAACCCACACAAGCACAGCTCAGCATTTAGACTAGTGAATATTGATTTGAACAATACATATCGTGCTCAAATTATGAGTGAGTATGTGTAAGGAATCCTTACTAAGGATTCACCAAGGATTCACTACACCCTTGCAGAGACAAAATAAAATCGCTCAAAAATGATATCAGTGTTGTGTTACTCATCGAAAAAGCGTCCTCTCTACTTTCTTCAATTTTTTCTATCACCCATAGGTGTTATGATGGGTTTTCCACTCTGCACCAATATATTATAACTCAAGTCTAGATAAATCTCCAGCAACAAGTGAGATATCAAACGAAAGCTCTTGATTGGGAAATCTTATCCAGCTACTCATTCAATTTCCTGGTGCTACCGTTACTAATTAATTTTTTCAACTTTTTGGTTCGAGAACTCTCTTATATCGAAAAATTGCCCGATGGATTTTTGATATGTTGTAGAGCTTTTTTTTCTGCATGGAATGGCTATTTTCACAAAGTCATAAACCTACCGATCTAGGTTGATTTTTCACCTAAAAAATGTTTGTTTTCACTACGCTCAACTATTTAGCTATCTTATTCCAGTTTTCTCTCGGTTTTACAATAAAAGTTATTGTCGGGGGCTAAGGTTAAAATATCGACATCGTTGAACTTTCCCACTGTGTAGCAGGTGTACTCTGCGGCAAGCGTGGGGTTGAGTATGACAGTCCACTGGAATTTCAGGATGGGCTATGTTTTAGATTGTTTTCCATTGCAAGAAGTGGACTCGGTAAAAGATCTGGGGGTAACTTTCACTCTGAATTTATCATTCTCTAACCATATCTGTGGCAAAGCTAGGAAAGCGAAAACATTAATACACAATTTATTCAGAGCCCTGAGAACTGATTGCCCCGTTGTTATTACTAAAGCATACAAGACTTACATTCTCCCTATACTAGAATACGCATCTTGTGTATGGAATCCGAACAACTCATTGATCGGGTTAGTGAATGAATTAGAAAGTGTTCAAAGACTCTTCACCAGGCGGGTTTTTGCTAGATGTTGTCTTCCTCATACGAACTACTCTGAAAGACTTGAAATGCTGGAGCTTCGAACTCTGGAAGTTAGGAGAATGTTCGCCGATCTATTCCTTCTGAGCAAGTGTATCCATCAAAAGGTATAGTACGAAACTGATATGGCGGTTCAAATTTTCAAGATGGCTCAATATACCCCCATTTCTGATATGGATGGTTTTTACGGTATTGCGAAGAGTTTCAGGACGTTGATACTGCTTACAAATATTCCGCAATTAGTGGTTCGAACATTTTCATAATCAACTTTGTGTCAATTCAGTCCTTCCTAACAAAGTTACAGTATTCCCTGGGAGAATCGCTCCAGCTCGACCGTAGTCGCGGCCGTCGAATTGAAAAAGTGGGAAAGGTCGACCACGCGAATGCACCAAGTCGCGCACCACCCATATCGATTTTTGCTAGAGCTTCGCATTTTGCTGTTTTTCACTGAACTTTCATTGTTTCGCCACGATTTCTCAACTTTTTTCTTTCAAAGTGACACAATCGCCTCTTCGCTCCATTCAAGCATGTTTTACTGCTCATTATTTGTCTCTTCTATCGCTCCCATCTAAATTATTCATGAGATTTCGAACACAGCGTGATCTCTTCTGGTCTGTGTGTCTCTGTATCAAAATAAACGAGGAACGAATGTTTTAACAATTTATGCACGTTTCACAGAGTCTACTGATGAGATGACCAGCAAGGAGGAACGGCTACACAGATGAGCAAGAAGCTTACGATCAGTTTTTAATGATTTTTCCTTCTTCTTTCTGACAATACTGAATTCTGAACGGATCCAGAAAGTGACAATGAATTTGAGAAATAGTTGAACTGTGTGGCTCTATTTATTCAACACGTATTCTTTCTTTCTTTCTTTCTTTCTTTTATTAACCATCACATCACAATGGGTGCAGCTTACAAAAAAGATGGTTACATAATAATTTGTTCGATGGTTACACCGACGCGTGTGGGCGTTCTCGGTTTGGGCCGAACCGATGTTTTGGCTCAGTTTTCTAACGAATGAGGCTGTTTGGAATGATGAAATCACTCCCCAATTTATGAACATATTTCATGAATATCTCAGGAGGCATGGAAGCTATTTCCTCACTCTATTCTACAAGATAGGCAAAAACTATTGTCGAAATCGATTGAAAGTTCGACTTTTGGTGATTTTTCGGAATCTGTACATGCTTAATTCTTTGAACACAACAAAGCAACGCATTCATTACGAAGAGTAGCTCGATTAACAAAGTGAGGTGGAGCAGTAAAATTCTCTGCTCATCACTATCTATCACTAATCTTCTTCAGCGTCCTGCCTGACGAAGTGGTGATTTATGGCTACGAGGAGATGCGCAGTGTTGGGTTGATGGCGGAAATGCCGGCTGCCGTCGATGATACCTGTAAGCTTTTCAACTTGTTAAACTGGAAATGGAATAAGCGCTCTAGAAGGGAAATCATCTTCCCGAAAAATCTTTTTCCTTTTCAACTTATCTAAATCCTCAACAGTCCAGTCCAATTCTGACTCAGCAGACGGTCGCTTCCCAATTTCCTCTCGCTTTTATTTGCGGTCTTTCCTCTCTCAACCACGTTCTCCTACGTACTGCAGAGTAGGTCCACGCGGAGTGAACTTGCGTAGGAGAGCGAGAGGCAAGGTCCCCAACCGCATCCCCTCCCTCCCTCCCTCCCTTCCCCTCCCCGACCTCTGCCCGGCTCGGACGCCATTGGGAGCCACGCTTCAGCAACGCCCAATGTATTGCTTGATTATGACCATGCTACTATCGGTCTGCACTCTGAATGCTCGCACGATGTCAGCGCCATCCAGACATCTCGAGCTCGATGCTGCGCTCCAACGGATACGGTATGATCTGCTAGCCATCACAGAGGCCAGAGTCACAGGGCCCGGCTCGTTCAGTCTGAACGCTGCAGTGATATACCATTCCGGCGGAGCCACATCGCAGAGGGGGGTGGCTTTCGCGTTGAAACCATCCCTGGCTCCCATGGCGTCCTTCCGACCCATCAGTGACCGACTCGCGTCGATCACCCTCCCCACGTTGCGTCTCTTCGCAATCGTGGTCTACTGCCCGACGTCGGCTGCCAGCGATGCGGACTACGATGCGCTACTCGATGCAGTCGAACTGGAGGCCAGCCGCAAACCGCGTGGATACGAGCTGCTCATCATGGGTGATTTTAACTGTCAAGTGAGCCAAACCCCCGGAATCGAGAGCGTGGTTGGTGCATATACTCCGAATCCAGCTTCTCCAAGAGGCCAAAAACTCATCGAATTCTGTATACGCCTCGATTTACGGATCTGGAATACGGTGTTCCGAACTAGAAAAGGACGACAGTGGACTTGGAGATCCCCTGACGGAGTTACATTCAACCAAATCGATTTCATACTTGCACGACCATCACTGCGAGCACGCAATTGCCAAGTGCTGAATCGATTCGATTTCACGTCCGATCACCGCCTCGTTCGCCTGGAGTATTGGATCAAGCGCCATCAATGGAGACCGGTACGTCCGCAACAACCTAGAGTGGAGCTCGATAGAACTGCGTACCGTGCGAACGTAGACGCGCTAGCGAGTGCTGCCTTACCACCTGTCCGAACTGCTGATGATGCATATAACCACATGCTCGCGTTCACCCAAACGGCTAGTAACGGTGCCTGGAGACCCCGCCCCGGTAGAGAATGGATGTCTAATACAACGCGCGCTCTTCTGATTCAACGTCATGCTCTGAAAACCATTCGTAATAATAACGCTGCGTACGTGGATGTATGTAGACGTGCACCGAGAATCGATGCGCGAAGATGTGCGGAGGATGAAAGAGCAACTCGCTCTAGATGCTATACGTAGAGGGAGGTCGATTATCCAAGAGGAGAGGAAGCAAACGCGCACGAGAAATCGTCTCTCTTTTCCTGATCAAAACGGGATAATATCTCAAGCACACACGAAGGAAATCGTACGGGAATTCTTCAATACACTTTACTCCCAGAGTGTTCATCTTCCACTTCCCCGAATCGCGCCCAGTACGAGACTTTTCTGCCTTTTCTCCCGATAGAAGCAGAGAAAGCTATCAATACGATGAAACTGGGACATGCAGCAGGCAGTGACGGAGTGCTGCCAGATCTCATTCGTATCGCAGCTCCCCACCTCGTTAACACAGTCACATTGCTAGCGAACGCTATCGCAGCTGGAGAACCGATACCCGCCCACCTCGCTGATTCTGTTATGACCCTGATACCGAAGAAAGCAAACGCCTCGACCCCTAATGACATGAGGCCTATCTGCTTACTCAACATCATCGCGAAAGTCATCTCACGTATGGTATTGGCAAGAATGGCACATCACACCCAACTTTCAGTCGATGTCAATCAAACAGGGTTTCGCAGAGAGTATAGCACTCTTGATAACCTCCAAACGGTCACCCAAATATGCGAGAAATCGCGAGAGTTCAAACAGCCGCTCTATCTGGCCCTGTTGGACTTCACGAAAGCGTTTGATACCGTTGAGTGGAACGCTATCTGGACCGCGTTAGCCATACAAGGAGTCCCGCCCACCCTGATCATGATGGTCGCCCGATTATACAACGCTACGGTGACCTCAGCACTCGTGAACGGAGAGAGAGTCTGCATAGAAGTTCGACGTGGAGTGAGACAAGGAGACACGCTTTCTCCCTTCCTTTTCAACTCGGTGTTACAAATGGCGATCAATGATATAGACTGGGAGAGAGATGGCCTGAACATCCTGGGAAGGCAACTGCCCTACCTAGCCTATGCAGATGATATTTTACTCATAGCCAAATCTCGTCCCGAGATGACTAGAATGCTTGCAAAGATGAAACAGGCCTGTTCAAGAGTTGGCCTCGAGCTCAATGCCAGCAAATGTCATCTACTCACTTCCTGTACCACCACCCGAGGCCCTATAACTGTTGATGACCAAACGTTCTCCTTCACCGAAAGAGCGACGTATCTGGGAGTTGAGCTGTCTCTCCCCATGGATTCCTCGAGAGCCCCCACCCGACGAGTCCAAGTCGCCTGGCTTGCGTGGCTCAAACTGGCCCCCCTTCTCACCAGCCGCCTTCTATCCATACACTTGAAAAGGAAACTTTTCAACGCTTGTATCACTTCTACCGTACTTTATGGCAGCGAATGTTGGACGCTGACTGACCATGATAAGGAGAAGTTGAATGTGGTACAGAGAAAGATGGAGAGGAGGATGTTGCGATTGACTCTCGCTCACAGAAGGAGGAATGCAGATATCAGAAGGATCACTGGATTGAAGGATTGGGCTGAGGAGGCAACGGAGAGGAAGAGAAAGTTCGCGTGGAGAATTGCGAATATGGAGGATGACAGATGGGCAAGATGCTCCACATTATGGATTCCGCTGGATAGGAGGAGAGGAGTGGGACACCCGCATAGGAGATGGACAGACGACATAAGGAGAAGGATAGGAGCAACGTGGCCAAACCCAGCAGATCCAGCATGGTCATGAATCACTATACATTGATATTACTGTAACCCTCGTTGTTCGCAATTTATGTTGTTCGTAATGTCATAACGTATCTGATGTGATAAATTTGATTTTTTGATTTTGAAAATCCTCAACCACAGTTGAAAAATTGGTTGGGCCCCACTTTCTTTTATTCATTCTTCTTTTCTTTTATTCAACCAACTCGACAAGTGTATACAACACTTCCTGATTTCCAATTTGTATGAGGTCAAATAAGACTATTGAAATGGCTCTCGATTTTGCACAGTGAAACTTTACTTCTACATCGCCTGTACGAGCTAGCGCCGTTTTGCAAATGAGATTCTACTAGCTTTCTCCATCGAGATCTTTTAGAGCATGAAAGTAACTGACTTTCTCAAGTCGGTTTTTCTGGGTGAAACTTCGAAAATCTTACAGGTAATCGATGGCGACATCTTCGCTGTGCATCTCCTCGTGGCCATAAATCAGCACTTCGTCGGGCAGGACGCTGGAAGAAGTTCCGTGATGAGCAGAAAGTTTTACTGCTCAACTTCACTTCGTGAACCGAGCTATTCTTCGTAATAAAAGTGTTGTTTTATTGTGTTCAGAGATGTAAGCATCTACAGTTTCCGAAAAATCACCAAAAATCGGAGTTTTAATTAATTTTGATAAGATTTTTTGCCTATCTTGTAGAATACGTGTTGGATAAATAGAGCCACACATTTCAACTATTTCTCAAATTCATTGTCACTTTCTGGATCCGTTCAGAATTCAGTATTGTCAGAAAGAAGAAGGAAAAATCATTAAAAACTGATCGTAAGCTTCTTGCTCATCTGTGTAGCCGTTCCTCCTTGCTGGTCATCTCATCAGTGGACTCTGTGAAACGTGCATAAATTGTTAAAACATTCGTTCCTCGTTTATTTTGATACAGAGACACACAGACCAGAAGAGATCACGCTGTGTTCGAAATCTCATGAATAATTTAGATGGGAGCGATAGAAGAGACAAATAATGAGCAGTAAAACATGCTTGAATGGAGCGAAGAGGCGATTGTGTCACTTTGAAAGAAAAAAGTTGAGAAATCGTGGCGAAACAATGAAAGTTCAGTGAAAATAGGGAGGCCCATCGATAAGCCGAAGTCAATCGTAACAACATGTTTTATGTGCTATCAGTAGTAAAAGAGCGTGAAAAGTTCATAGAACGTGTCAGATTCGCTTGAAAACCAATAAGAAAAAAGATATTTTAAAAAAAACTTGAAATAATGAAAAAAGATGAATTACACGGGCACCCGTGACCATGGCCATTGGCACGTACAGTAACTTTCAAAGAGAAACGCACAGTGTAAAATCTGTAACAATTCTTTTCTACGGCCGTGGTGCATTTTCACGCAAGTCGAAACCAACATAGCATGAAGAGTAAAAAAGTACGATGAGGTCAAGTTTCCGACTTTTAGCGATAGAGCGTTTGTTAGGCCAGGACGACTACCGTACTTACGAGTACTGTAAGGCAGTGTCCCTGAAGTTTAACGAGCTCAGGCCTTCCTAAGTGAAAAACAGCAAAATGCGAAGCTCTAGCAAAAATCGATATGGGTGGTGCGCGACTTGGTGCATTCGCGTGGTCGACCTTCCCCAATTTTTCAATTCGACGGCCGCGACTACGGTCTAGCTGACTAGCGCTTACAAACTCGATAGAACATTTGGTCACGGTATACGGTATGACCAAGCGCACACCCGCTTTGGACTCTCGTCGTTTGTGACGTCATCACCTCTTCATTCATTTTTCAGAATTGAAGAGAAAAGTATGTTTCTATGAGAATTATCTTGTTTTCATCGAGGGAAATGAGTCAAATCCTTGACTCATTTCCCTCGATGATAAACGGAAAGAACGCTTGAAAAGTCGCAGACTTGAAGACGCAAGAAAGAGGGCCGACGAGAGATACAGAAGAACGAGGAGAGCAGAGGAAGCGGGAGAGACAGTACCTATTTCGAATCTCGCGGCAACAGCGATAGGCTGCGCGCCAACCATTTGGATGTAAACAAGTCACGATACTCACGACGCAGAGAGAAGAAAAGGGGAGGGATCTAGATCTCTTTGACTCTTATCTTGTTGCTCGGTGCGTAACGGGTGTATTGGTGATGTTGTTTGTTATTGTTGATGTTGGTCGCGCGTTTGAAATGTGCTGCGTGTGCGCGCGAGAGAGAGAACTAAGCGGGTTTAATTACCCAAGTTTGAGGTAATCGGAGCGGGTCTCCCCTACGGCCGCACTGCCTGCGTGAATCTCGCAACTCGTCGGCGCCTGGTCAAGAGAAGCGCCCCGCAAGTCAAGAACGACATCCCCTCGTCACGTACTCGCCGCTCGCGCCACAGGCCCTCCTTCCTGGTCAAGAAGTTCGCTCAGATCGTTAGTTGATTACTGATCATATCAGTTTCTCCCCTCTCCCCTCCTCGTATATTTACGCTAGGCTACCCTGATTACTCTTTAGGCCAGTTTTTCATTTCTATTCGTTCCTCTCCTCATTGTATTATCCAAACAAATAACAAAATACTTGTAGTGTGCTAGACTCATTGTAAAATACTTCTTTTAATCGTAATCCTACATAGGTAGTTCAAGTTTTCATCGTTAACCCTTTTTTAGTTCATCACCAAGTCTACTGACAATTCATTTCACTATCTCTCGAGTAGTTTTTATTAGTTGTTGAGACACACCAACGAGTAGTTCGCCTAGTAAAAACTTTACTAGGAAATCACTGTAATTTCTGTTTGATTTATTCTAGTTGTTGTTTTTTTTTGTCTTATCGATCGTTGATCGATTTATAAACTATTCTTTATATAAGCAATATTTCCCCTGTTGCGTTCCCACACCGGAGACTCGTGAAGGGCGAGCAACTCTGAGCAATCGATCTGAACGATCACATGGTGCATCGGCCATCTTGAGCAATCCGCGTGGCCACGAGTTGAAGGTGGGAAATAGCAAATTTTTTTCAGGGAATTTTACTTTTTCTAGGTGAGAACTCACATAGGCTACACTTTCTATCTTTCCTTTTTTTTCTTCACTGAGAGACAAGCAATCGAAGACTGTAGATAATGGCTGATCCTATGCTTAGGTACCTGAAACCAATTGCAAAGGTTTACACGGAAATAATTGATCTGAAGTTGAGAGCGGACGAAGCTTTGAAAAGAGATTGGTCAGATGATGTAGAAGAACGATATGAACTAATTGGGATCATGAATGAGTTGCGAGAGGCGAAGCGAGATTTTTGTCTACGATCCGAACGATACGCGGCAGCCGTGGAGGGCATAGTCGACGAAGAGGTGAGACAGGAAGAGAGCGCACGAAGAATTTTGTGGTATGAGACTGTAGATGAGAGAACGGATGAATCTAGAGAAGTGGAAGAGCTGAAGAGCTCTGTGAAGAGAGTGATCTCGAGACTTGAAACTAGGATATCTAGACTGACTGAAGTAGATATGAAGAGAGAGAAAGCGGAAGCAGAGATTCGGTTGACACAAGTCAGAGAGCGTGAACGCGCAGACTTTGATGCGAGGATTACGCGCGTAGAACAGTCGAGAGAACAGGAACACACTCATGAAGAGAGAGAGAAGAGAGAGCTTCCGATTCGGCTCGATTGTTTAGAGATTCCGAAGTTCAGCGGAAAGGCTGAACAGTGGGCAAATTTTTCTGAAGTTTTTGACGCACTTGTTCATAGAAACGACGGCATCACCGAGATCGAAAAGCTCATCCATCTGCGCAAGAGCCTGTACGGCCAAGCGGCAATCCTGCTGGAAGGCTTGCCTACGGTAGCCACTAGTTATAGAATAGCGAGAGATAAGTTGAAGAAGTTCTATAATAGTGAGATGGTGATGGGCGCAGGCCTTGTTGATGATCTCGATAAGGTTCCGCTGCGGAAAGATCTCGAAGGCACTTTGAAAACGGTAAATCAGCTACAGAATTTGATGAGACTGCTAGAGGAAGAGAAAGAGCATGTAAATGATAGAATCTATAGAAAGCGAGTCATGCAGAAATTCACGATAAATTGGCAAGAGGAGATCGATAAAATTTATAGAAGTGAACCGAGTTGCACTATGGAAGAGATGCTAGAAGAGTTAGAAATGCGAGTCATGGAGAGAATCAAGAGAGAAGAGCGCGCCAGAGAATACGAAAACAGCCAAGGGCCGAAGTGGAATGACAGCAAAGAGTTCAGATTCGATACGGCACGACAGACGATAGGAAATAGGACGAGAGAGTACAATGGACGAGAAGTGCAAGGTGATTTTCGTAGAAGAATACAGTCGGATTCGAATTTCGGTACGCGTCGTACGAACCACAATGACCATAGAAGAGGACAGCAACACAGAAATAGTTCAGTCGAAGCACGTACGGTGCATAACGGTAGATGTTGTGTTTTCTGCGGAAAGCATCGAGAATCGCGAGAATGCAGAATGCCTTTGCAGAAGAGATGGGATATCTTGAAGGAGCAGAAGAGATGTAGAATCTGTTTCAACACAGGTCATTTGAGCTCAGCATGCCGATTCGGCAGGAAGTGCAATTGTGGAGAACTGCATGACCAATCGATTTGTGGTAGAGTGACTGATAGACGTGATAGATTGAATCAGACCACGATGGTCGTTGCGAATCGGCTAGGTTCTGGTAAAGTGTGGCATGCAGATGTCAAAGTGGTGTCGCCATCAGAGAAGGTGATACACGCAATTCTTGATAGTGGGTCATCATTGAGCATGATAACAAAAGATGTAGCCGAGGCCATGAAATTGAAAATCACCGCGACTCGGAGTTTTCCAATTTACGGTTATGGACAGCAGCGAGAGAGCGCAAAGAAGCAGAGGATTGCTTTAGTAGAAATCGAGACAGAGTGCGGCAGAATGCCTGTAGAAGTTGTTGTGGTTGATAATCCGATCATGTCGCCGATACTGTGTGCGAAATTATCCATCCCGGACCACGTTGCGATCATCCGCGAGAAAGCGAAACTCGCAGGGAAGTTTGATGGTCAGAGAGAGAAGATCGATATGTTGCTAGGCGCGGATACGGTAGCTGCTCTGCTTAGAGAGGATCGTAATCAGCCATTGAAGTTGAAACTGCCAAGTGGCAAAGAACTCTTGCGTACGGCACTAGGCTATATCGTGACGCAGCAGGAAGGCGAAAGAGGCGAAGAGTGTGTGATGGCGATCGAATCAAGTAGAGAGTTCGAAGAGAAGGTTGAGCACTTCTTCAAACTAGAGAGAGACGATAATGAGTCAAGGACTCAAAAAGAAGAGCGCGTACGGGAAGAGAAGCATTCGATAGAGCAATTCAAGAAGACGGTAGAGAGACACGGCGACAAGTATGTTGTGCAATTTTGTCTGAGAGAGATGAAGCTTGGTGGAGACAACCAAAGACTAGCTTACTGTAGGCTAAAATCTACAATGAAGGCGCTGGAACAGAAACCATGGCAAAAAGAAGAATACGCGAGAATATTCGAGGAACAGGAAGCAAGAGGCTTTATTGAAGAAGTACAAGATCCACTGATTTCTCTTGGAGAGATCTGTTACATGCCGCACTCAGCAGTCGTGAGAGAAGAGAAAGAATCAACGCCGATTAGAATAGTTTTTGACGCGTCTAGTAGCGAGAAGAATGCCAAATCACTGAACGATGTGATGACGGATGTGCCAAATCTATTAGGAAAAATCGCTGAAATAATGTGGAGAGTGAGAAGCAAGCCCTTTGTTGTAGCTGGAGATGTCGAAAAAGCTTTTCTGATGCTCGAATTGAACGAAAACCAACGCGATCTGACACGATTTCTGTGGCTACGAGATCCACAAGGAGAAGTCTCAACGAAGAATCTGCGAGTAATGCGGTTTCGCGCTGTTCCATTTGGAGCGAAGCAGTCACCGTTTTTACTAAATATGACGATAAAATCACATGCAGAACAGAAGGCAAAATACGAAAACTCGAATATGCTTGAGCAGATACAACGGAATTTGTACGTAGACGATTTATTCATATGCACAGACACAGCAAATGAGCAACTTTACCGCGACGCAAAGGCATTTTTTAGCGAGATGGGGATGAAGATTCGAAATTTCGCCTCGAACTCTGAAGAATTGATGAGATCAATAGATGAAGAAGACAAGACGACAGGCAGCACGAAGATCTTAGGCTGGAACTGGAATGTGACTACGGACAAGTTCGTCTTCAATATCGATGCAAATCCCAGAAGCAATACAAAGAGACAAATGTTGAGCGAAATTGCCGCAATTTACGATCCGCTAGGACTACTCGCTCCGATACTGCTAGAAGCCAAACTACTAGTGCAATCCCTATGGCTTGAGAACCTGGCCTGGGACGCAAAAGTAGGAAGCAAGCTGGAAGAGAAGTGGAGAGAGATCGTGAAAAAATCGAATATACAAGATCTGCACATCGATAGAAGAGCAGTGAAGACTGTAAATGATACGCTCACATTGGTATGCTTCACCGACGCATCGACCAAAGCAAAATGTGCAGCAGTATACGCTATCGCAGAAGATGGAGGTCGCCTAGTGGGATCCCAGAGCAGATTAGCGGGCCTCAGATCTAAGGCAACCATACCAAAGATGGAATTAGACGCGCTAGAAATGGGCATGAAGATGCTTGTCGAGATTGCCAAAAACTTGGCGCCAGAATTCGACAAGACGAAATTCCGATTCGCCATCTATTCTGATTCAGTTACCGTACTCTTCTGGATAAGAGAGAACGGAGAATACAAATACGGGCCATACGTCGGAAGAAGAGTTCGCAGCATAATTGAATCCAAGAAAATGCTAGAGAAGATTGGTACGGTCAAGGAGATCAGCTACGTAGCCACGGCTGATAACCCGGCGGACATCGGCACAAGAGGAATGAGCGCTCGAGAAGCTTCAAACCCACAGTTCGCTTGGTGGTCGGGCCCCGAGTGGCTACGCAAAGACATGGATTCATGGCCGAAAGGCACGCCGAATGATGCTACGGTAGTAGAAGATCCAGCGGAAGCAGTCAATTTGATCGAACACGAAGAGAAACCGCAAATTTTTGACTGTAAGAGATACAGTAGCTTGTCAAAGGCAGCGCGAGTGGCGGCCTACGTGATGCGCTACATCAGGAAGTGTAAACGCTCCGATGTAGAGACTAGAGAAATCTCGGCCAAGGAAGCTCAAGAAGGCAGATTAGCTTTAGTGAAGGACGCACAGAGATGCATAGATGAAAGGCACGAGTTGGTGAAAAGTGGAAGAATCAAAAACATCAACGGAATCTGGCGCGGAGAGAAGACACGAATGGAGAATACGGGATGGACAGACGCACAGCTGTTTCCGATATATCTTCCAGCCAAAGGCTGCACTGCACTACTGAAACTTCTAGCACGTGATGTACATCTGAAACAGCACCACGCCGGACTAGCGATCATACTGAATGAACTGAGAAGCGAATACTGGGCGCCTAAACTGAGGAGCGCTGCGAAATCAATACTCGCATCTTGTGTGATCTGCGCTAGACTGAATAGCCGGCCATTCAAACTACCAGAAGCAGCGCCTCTGCCAACGGAAAGAGTACAGAAGAGAGAGCCGTTCGAAAACATAAGTCTGGATTACGCAGGCCCACTGAAGGAAATATCGGAGAAAAAGGTCTGGCTTTTGCTCATCACATGCCTGACCACGAGACTGACCCATCTGGAAATATGCACCAGTCTGGACACCAACGCTTTCCTCAACGCGTTCAGAAGATTCACTGCACGAAGAGGAGTACCGAGAAAAGTATGGTCTGATAGCGCCACGAACTTCAAGGCTGCCAACCGCGTCATGATGGAGAACTGCCTGACGGATCTGGAAAAGGAAGCAAACTTACTGTACGAGAACGAACAGATTCAGTGGACGTTCCATTCAGCAAATGCACCTTGGAAGAACGGGATTCATGAAAGACTGATTGGTCTTTTCAAACGATCACTACAGAAAGCGGTAGGGCGAAGAAAGTTGACTGAAGACGAGATTAGAACAGTTACGGTAGAGATTGAAGCCACACTTAACTGTCGCCCGCTCACCTTTGTCGGTGCTGAAAGCAGTGAAACGCCAGAGATCTGCGCAATACGGCCCATTGATTTTATAGCACCCGGAAGATTTATGAATTTGCCCACGGTGTCAGCAAATCGAAGTGAGAACGAGAGGTACTTGCCAAGAGGAGAGAAAAGCGCGACGCGAGAAGAGACACTCATTCTGCTAGAAAAATCAAGAAAAGTGTGCGAGAGATTTTGGGACGCTTGGAACAAGCAGTATCTCATAGAGTTGAGAGACGCCTCGAAAAAGATGCCTAAGGATAGGAAAGGATACTGTAGAGCGCAGCCTCGACTAGGCGAAGTGGTACTAGTCGAAGACAACAACGAGATGATTCCCAGAGGTTCCTGGAAGATGGGCAGGATAATTGAGCTCGGAAGAGCACACGCAGTGGTAAAGATGGCAAACGGTTTCGTGAGTGAACAGCCTCTATGCAACCTTTACCCAATGGAGCTACGCCTGGAGGAAGAAGAATGTGAGAGAGACGCCAGTGGTGTGGAGACCGACGTACACCACATGATCACAAGATCCAAGAAGAAGATCTAGATGAATGATTTCTAAAAAATATTTGAGCAGTTGTAATCCTTTCTTGCAGTTTTGAGCCCTAATCTATATTCTGATATTTGCATTTTGATGACCTTTGAGCAATTTTAATCCTTTTCGCAGTTTGAGCCTTAATCCACATTCTGATATTCGCATTCTGATGATATTTGAGCAGTTGTAACCCGTTTTGCATCTTGAGCCATAATCCTTTTCTGATTTATTCGCATTCTGAAGATTTTTGAGCCACCTGATACATCCTAACTTCACGCATTCGAATCTTGCATGATAATTCTGAGTTTGAGACACTTTACACGCTGAAAATTTCCGGAAATTTGAGCTACCGTAACCAAATTGAGCATTCTCACGACGCCAACATGCTGGCAGGTGCCATGACACTAGGAGACAGAAACCCCCACGAAGAAAGTGAGAGTACTAGAGGAAAAGAGCGAATGACAATAAATTGCAGACTATGAACGAGCCCATGGACGATGAGAAACCGGGCACGAGCAGTACGAAGGACGCAGCAAAGACTGAAGAGAAAGAGGAACCGTCGCTCAGCGACATCTATGAACTACTTCTGCTCGTTCTCGACAAGCTCGAAAAGGGCGAGAAGAAGGGGACGGTCACGCGCCGCAATACGTCCTGCATCTTCTGTGAAGGCGCTCATGCGTCTCATCTATGCGACTCGCCGAGATGGTCGGCAAAGTCCCGCAAGGACTATTGTGACAAGCACTCAATCTGCACATTTTGCGTGCGCGAGATGAGCACACATTCCGAAGAAGGCAGACAAGCGTGCGAGGGAAAAGCCTGCAACCGCTGCCGCCGTCGCGGACACTGCCAGCTAGTCTGCACTGAAGAGGTTGCGGTGAAGCGACCGCGCTTTTGAAGTGATATTTGCCACTCACAGATTGTCGTAGTGAGCATGAATATTGTCATCCACCAGTGTCATTTGTCACCACGATTCACCCTACGGTACAAATACAATATTGTCATTTACTCAGAACATTCCTAGTCGCCTACTTCCACTTACCAGTTCCGCAGAAAATGACAAAACACGTGATTCGAATAATTGCTTTGTTTTTCTACTTATCTTGCATGCATAATAGGTTATCGCAAATAGAACATAACAAATTTTTTACATCTCTGTTAGGCCCCCGTTTTACCAACAAACCACCGCCCCAAAATCACCACCGCTACAAGTCGATCTCGTCACATGCATGCTGCTCCCGCCCCCACTTGTTTGGGGGGGGAATGTCAAATCCTTGACTCATTTCCCTCGATGATAAACGGAAAGAACGCTTGAAAAGTCGCAGACTTGAAGACGCAAGAAAGAGGGCCGACGAGAGATACAGAAGAACGAGGAGAGCAGAGGAAGCGGGAGAGACAGTACCTATTTCGAATCTCGCGGCAACAGCGATAGGCTGCGCGCCAACCATTTGGATGTAAACAAGTCACGATACTCACGACGCAGAGAGAAGAAAAGGGGAGGGATCTAGATCTCTTTGACTCTTATCTTGTTGCTCGGTGCGTAACGGGTGTATTGGTGATGTTGTTTGTTATTGTTGATGTTGGTCGCGCGTTTGAAATGTGCTGCGTGTGCGCGCGAGAGAGAGAACTAAGCGGGTTTAATTACCCAAGTTTGAGGTAATCGGAGCGGGTCTCCCCTACGGCCGCACTGCCTGCGTGAATCTCGCAACTCGTCGGCGCCTGGTCAAGAGAAGCGCCCCGCAAGTCAAGAACGACATCCCCTCGTCACGTACTCGCCGCTCGCGCCACAGGCCCTCCTTCCTGGTCAAGAAGTTCGCTCAGATCGTTAGTTGATTACTGATCATATCAGTTTCTCCCCCTCTCCCCTCCTCGTATATTTACGCTAGGCTACCCTGATTACTCTTTAGGCCAGTTTTTCATTTCTATTCGTTCCTCTCCTCATTGTATTATCCAAACAAATAACAAAATACTTGTAGTGTGCTAGACTCATTGTAAAATACTTCTTTTAATCGTAATCCTACATAGGTAGTTCAAGTTTTCATCGTTAACCCTTTTTTAGTTCATCACCAAGTCTACTGACAATTCATTTCACTATCTCTCGAGTAGTTTTTATTAGTTGTTGAGACACACCAACGAGTAGTTCGCCTAGTAAAAACTTTACTAGGAAATCACTGTAATTTCTGTTTGATTTATTCTAGTTGTTGTTTTTTTTGTCTTATCGATCGTTGATCGATTTATAAACTATTCTTTATATAAGCAATATTTCCCCTGTTGCGTTTCCACACCGGAGACTCGTGAAGGGCGAGCAACTCTGAGCAATCGATCTGAACGATCACAGTTTGCCAATGTTGGAGAGTACATTAAGCGCATTGGCGACGTAACATTCTTTCACTGACAGACTCATAAATATTGATAGGCGAGCCAATTTATCGAAGAATACTGCTCGAAGTTAACCACGAGCAGTCGTTTCGTAAGCGAAAAACTAGACGACGTTGCAAATTGTCGAATATACGACTAATCGTCCGTTCGGAAAAAATATCACACTCGAATACAATGATACTTCGAGCTTTGACTGAAATCCTTGAACTTCAGCGATTTTCAGAAAGTTCTTCATTCCAAAAATGGAAGAGAGTTCCAGAAAGTGTCTCATAGGTCACTTCTTTCATCACAGGTTACGGTCGCCCTAGGACGAGTTTGACCATGACCGTGGCCGCAGCCGTGAAATCGGAGATGCGTCATGCATGCGTCGCGGTTTGCCTCTCTCCACTCATCGAAGATCCCGCCCATCGTAGAGCGTATAAAAGGCGACGTTCCCAATAAGAAGATGATTTTGCACATGCAGTCTCCGTCAATAATATGAGCATAGGAAAGAGCGGTCATGCCCGATTGCACGAGAGACTCAGCAAGTAGATATTTCTAATGAAACTCACACAGAAGAGTGAAAAGCTGGGAATAAAAATGAAGTAAGTAACCAAATCAAGACAGCGGCCCACATTCACGAGTAAAAAAGTTCTTGTTGCTCGTAGGATTCGTTCGTGTATGCGAGAAAGAGAGAAATTGTTTATCTTCGAAAACAGCATGAGGAGAGAACAAAGGGAACTAACTTAGCAGAAATAGAGAAGCACATCGCTATTGTTTCAATAAATGATCCAAATTGTTAATTTTAACGATAACTGTTATCGAAGCAGCCAACTGAATAGAAAGGTTTTTTCCTTTACGTTGTGAAGCTTCCCCATTCCATCTTGCATATTCCGCCGAGAGACTCATCCGACTGAGCCGTTTGATCCTTTGATGGAGCCATCCTATCCAAAGACATGAAATTGATCTTTTTCAGTTGGTGAGAGAAGGCAACGCGATTGATCGACTACGCAGAGTAAGCAAATTGAAGTGAATATCATCAACTCATTGATCACTGAGTGGGGAAGCAGAATAGGGGTAGAGAGCACGTGAGAAAGAGATTCGGTTGGGTCATGAAGACAGTGACAGAAGTACACTCGCACAGAGAAGACTGAAGAGAAAGTGGATGGTAGAGAGCGCGAAAGAGCCTTGTGTGGGACATGAGATAGATCAAACGGCAGGTCTGAGAGAAGAGATGGTTTTCGTGATATGTAGAATAAGAGAGCGCGAGGGTGCGAGAAAAAGGGCCACTGTGCACCCGTTTGTCCTCTGCCGTTCTCTCTCGAGGAGAAGAGAGTGTTGAGAAAGTAGTGTGCTCTGCTTAACGGAATAACGCGCAGCGTGATACTCTTTTAGTATTCTCAGCAACGAAGCTTAGCTGTTATAATACGATTGACATGATTTCTCCTGCGAGTTGGTACCCCGTCAACTCCATTCTACTGGTGAATCTACCTGCAATCGATCTGCGCAATCCTGGTGGGTCTCTGAGGCTGTTGCGAAATACGGCTCATATCTGTTCAACGCTTTTTCTCACCACAATGAAAAGGCCCAAATCGTTCAAACTTCCAAATCACCCTTACGGTATGCTAATTACGGTAAATCTTTCTGACACGACGAACGGATACTGACAAAATTCGGTCCACGGCATCTCAGCTCAGAACAAATGAGTGTGGTCACAAAACGTAGCCGGAAGTGCATTTTCCGAACTGCTTCCGTAGAAGAGATGTTCGAGTACATTTTTATTACGGTTCAACCTTCCCAAAAATTCTGAAGCACTTTTTCAGTCATATATTTTGTGATACGAGTTTTCGAGTGGAAGTTGTTTTCTCGATTAACTTTTCATGTAATCCCACCCCATATAGTATGTATATATTAGGTATCGCCCGGGTAGTTCTTGAGCTTTGCGAACTATAATTTCATCAATGCATTCGCTCACTGATTTTCTGGTGTACTTCCGAAGTACTACTTCGACTGTGGAATTCATAGGGCAATTCTGATTCGAATGCGCTCGCTGAGTTTTCTTGTATTTCTCTGGATGTCATCAACTATAATCAATCATTCTCCGAGTTTTCAAGTTTGCAGATGTGGTTCCTATTCGTCTAACACGGACGTTCGTCTGTTCTCCACAGCCTCAGAGTTTCAAATATCATAGTTGTACACGACTCTACGCAGCATGCACAAATATCTTTGCTATGATTATCAATCGGTGAGTGTTTCCATTCATTGAATCAGGAGTTTGCCAGTACTACTTGCCAACGCGAATCGAATCTTTGCCAGTTTTACTTTGATTACGTTTTTCCAGGAGTTGATCAACATTTTCGGAGAGAGAAACATCTCGAAAGTTCATGCAGTTGTCAGGTCAGATTGCGTATTCAAGGTATGTTTTACTCAGTCATCCACAATTTATTCGGAGATATGACATTTTCAGTGTATATCGCGCATCCATGATGCACTGCCAACCTCTCTCCAGCAGGAGCTTCCTTCTACAGTCTCGAAACCACTTGCGAAACTCATAGGGTAAGTGAACTTGAACCCGCGCACACCAATCCGCTCATTGCATGAATAACCATCCCCCGCGGTGGTGTGTCTAGGAACATTCAGTGAGAATGAGCTCGCCACGTAGAAAATATCATGAGTTGGAGAAGGCCTCAGAGGGGGCCACTTAAAAAGAAATTCAGCCTCACAAATCGGCAATTTTTGGCACACATTACTCCCCGATTTGTTTTATTCCTCAACGAATACTTCTCACTCGCAGATCGGTTGAATCCGTCACGAAAGCAGACCTGGCCTTGCGTATGCGTCATATGTGCAAAGGAAAAAATACTGTGCGGCCCAAGTATTACGAGGTGAAATTCAATCACGATCAGTCTCCGAGAATTGAACACCACCTAAATATCGCTGTATAATAACCAGTTCCTGTTCAGAGTGTCGAATGGAGTGTCCAAATGATATCGAAGTTTCTGATGCTTGTGATGAGGTGAGTAGCTTCTCTGCAGTCTACGGACCAATTCCGGTTAACTGAACGTTTCGAATAAGATTGGTCTCTCATTGCAGCACTCACGTTCCTGCTGACCTGATCGGGTTCCACAATGAGGTTTGACTCGATATGGTTCCTAAGCTCGAGCTGTACACTCAGGAAATCGTATGTAACAAGCTGGCTCATGATCTCATGCAAGGAAACGGCCACGCTTTCAGAGCTAAAGCGCTCGTTCTCCGTAGCAGGCGAGTCTTGCCGAAAACGAGAAGTTGTTTCGGCTTCCATCCGAGATTTTGGCACAAATTTGTTGAGCAGTTCAATGCGAGAACTCTGTGTAGTTTTTCTCCCGGTCCTCTCTGAAATTCGGTCTTCCAAATTCAAGTTCTCAATCGATCGAGAGACCGAGAAAACATGAATTTTCAGATTTGTCCCGTGGTTACGCGATTTCAAAGATCAGAATCTACGGCATCGAGTGCTCAAAGCTGTTCAACTTTTCCTCTTACGATTCCTTGGTCATGCTGCGAGGTAAAATATGGCACCTGACACGGACAATTTTTTTGGCAGAAAAATGCTCAAATTCTTCTGTCATCGACCGGGTCAATCGCATTGCATCCCTCGTTGGTGAGTGGCAGTTATAGTTATACAATGGACAACCTAAAATTGCTAGGCAGTACGCCAAGATGATCAAATGCGCATACGAAGATTACTGCGAAGAACGGTCAGTGTTTACATCAACGTGAAACTTTGAATGATGCATATCAGGGGAGCTGTTGCTATCATGAAAAAGCGCTTCTGTCGGAGCAAGCGAAGAAAGAAGTTCAGAGGTAATTTATCATCGTTTGTGATGAAGCATTCCTCAGTCCACAATGAGCACATGCATCCAGAGCATTGAAATTAAAGCGGTTTGTCGATTATTCGATTACAGCGATGCTGAGAGAGGATGTGCCAAGCTTGAAGATCGCTTATGGTACTCGAGCAGCTCGTCCAGTGCTGAAGGGAGCGCGCAAGAAAATCATTCATCAAGTGGTACAGCGCCCCTACATAGTTTGGAACTTTGACAATAAAGAATCAGAAAAGAAAAACACGCATACTTTCTCTCTCCACTCCCATCTCATTTATCCTACTTACCTTATCTCGATGTCTTCTCCAGTCGCTGCTCCACGTTCTTGCCACTATACGCGACCAAGCTATGCAGAAAGGCATAATTTCCCAGAGTGAGTTTTGCATCATGAACAAAGTGTAATTCAAGATTTCATCAGCTTTCCGACGATCTCTAGCCGAATTGAAGTGTTTCGCGCGTAGCGTTGTGGATAAACCGATCTTTTATTGCAAGGTTCGTCATTATTTTTCGGAACAATTTTGAATCCACTCAGGTCGATGTTGCGAAGTACTTCTCTACGATCAATCAGAAAATTCTACTCCGTCTCGTAAGAATGATTGTCAAAGAGTTAGTACTCTGTGTACTTTTCAACCAGAGTTGTCACTTTTCCTAATCGGGCATGCAATTGAGAGAATTGGCAATGTATGGAACATGTCCCAGGACACTCTTCGTGACGCATGCGACGTATCGGAGAAAGAACTACCGTAAGACGTGCAACATCACTACGACCGGGCGTACTCTAACAGAGTGAGTTATTAATGGTTGTGGATGACAAAATCACCTATATCCATTCTATATACAAGATTTCATTTTTGTGGTATTTACCTGGAGAAAGTTTCACTTGTCAGATCGTTGGACAAGATGCGACAGCGCATGAAGAATCCTACGTACAGCTACAAAATGCCGGTGCACCAATGGGATACAGTCGTGAGTTTTCGAAAAAGAATAGAGAATAGTGGAATTAGTTTATATTCCAAATTATTTGTGTGACGCTATGAAGGAAATGTTTAGTTATCCGTGGACGGAGATTGGAACATTTGGGTTTTAAGACTAGCTGAAATTTTTCGAGACGAGTGTTTTTAGCAAGTGCCACGTGCTCTCGCTTTGCGTATCATCTACACGCAAGTACATCGAAATCGCTTCACTGTCGGGAAGCGACTCTTTCAAACGAGACGTGGAATATCTCAGGTAATTTTCTTCTTTCTTGCTATTAGACTGTTGCAAATTAGTGGCAAAACTATACATTGTCACTTGGATCGTGAGCCTCTCATTCTCACCTGTTTTCTCTTTCTCTGTACCTGCTGATCCATCCTTTCTCACAGGGAGGCCGCCTATCATCAATTCTCAGTGCTCTGTACATGAGAGTTCGTTGTCCATTTTATGGCTACGAGATGCCTCAGAACACTTTCGTGTGAGTGTTTCTTGAGAAATATGAAAATGACGTAGTACGTCCAGCGGGCCTTCACTGATGTGCCCTTCACAGAATGTGCTATGTCGATGACGTCATCTGCTTCTCCACGGAACGGGAGGTCGTGCTCAAGGTGAAACTTTCCATCGCGAGAACATTAGGAGACATTCATCTATGTTCTCAGTTCTTCAAGAGCTTCGCCACTCGCAAGTACGGAGTTATCGGCAATTCTTCGAAGCTGAAGACCAATGTCTTTGACCGAGTGCGTCACTCTCATCGCAGAACTTTTATCAACCCGATTGTCATCAGGTACCACTGTTGACCGAGCTCAAATGGTGTGGTGTCGATGTCAAGAAGCTCTACTCTGATGCTCAATCGTCTGTACGCGCAGTGCAGAAGAAACGCTGATGAACACATTATTTACTACGATTCATCGTCTTGTGACAACGCAGAAAAGTAGTTTCTGATAAACTTTCATTCCTGACATTACCCTACCTCACTAAATTTTGCAGTTTCAATGGGAAATTTATCCGTGGGGAAGAGTTGTGGTGTTGGCTGGAGCATATTCCTATTGTGGCATATTTGAACATTCTGAAAATTCTTGGAAACTCCCTGGAGTCTTCACATAAGCTTCCGAAGGGACGATGGACGTTGACATCTCAGAACAGTTTTCTCCGCCCCATCGAACACGTTCAAGCTATCGACGGTAACTATTATCACGAATAGTGTAGCCATGTTTCTACCGATATTGAGCAACTTGTCAATATGACAGTTTGCCAATGTTTGAAAGTACATTGTGCGCATAAGCGACGTAACATTTTTCCACTGACAGACTACAAATATGTATAGGCGAGCCGATTTTCCAGTAGTTCTGGTCGAAGAAAGCAACGAGCAGTCGTTTCAAAAGCGAAGTACCAGACGACGTTGCAAATTGTCAATCTTACGATTAATCGTCTGTTTGGAAAATGAATAATACTCGTTTGCCACATAACAGTCCTTCACATTGATGCGAAAAATATATTTATTCACTTTACAATCTCTCACATACGAACATAATCATGCGAATGAATCTATAAAAACAATCTACTCGGAGATAGTCATAGAAGAGACGACGATCAATTGTTTCATGAGCGCCGGAACGGAAGACGATTTCCCGTTCGACAGCTCTGTCCCCAGAGCTTCCTGAAAATACGATAAAGAACTGTGGAGTTGAAGTTGAAAAGTTAAAAGTACTAACAATGCAAATCACTTACGCAACCGCTGAGTCTTCT
>CAVOJK010000620.1:0-28576 GCA_963695495.1 Hololepta plana
GATAAAGAAATGGCGCACAAATGGTGGATTTCATAGAAAGATTTTAGATGGATAGCCTTCTCAGTGATAAAGAGCTTCTAGCTGAATGTGTGAGACAGTGTATAACTACCATGTCGGTTCGCTGTCTATCACTCACACGTCGATGGTTCGAATCCCACTACCGCCCAGACTCTTTTGTAACTTACTGCACAACTAACTTACTGCGTTATACACTGGTGTGAGAGACAAAGAGCGTTAGCGAATTCCAGAAAGACGCTGCGTAGACGACTTTCTCTTATCAATATCTTTTAGATGTTGCCAAGAGTTATCTTGGGAAGTTACAGTTATCAATGTTTGGACAAAATGAATCTTCCATGTCCGGGAAATAGACTATGGGAGCTACAAGGTTTATTTTGTCCAGATTTTGATAAATGTAACTTCCCGTTATCTTTGCAGACATGGGCAAAAGATGCTGCCGTACGCGGGCGCGCGCTAGACGCGGCTCTGACGCTTGCGGAGCACCGCATCGCGGCAGCGGCGGCCAAGGATGAGACGGCCAAGAAGCAGGTGAGCGGAAATTAGTATTACTTGCATTTGTAGAAAAAAAATGGAAGTCAAGATTATTATTGGTTTTTGTTCAGTCTAGGATATGATGGCGTGAAGAAAGTTGAAACGTCTAAAGAGGCACTATCACTGTGCCTGATAGATGGAGAGCGATTTAGACAACAACCAGGAGTATGCCTTGGGACAAAAACTTCTCCGATTTGCGCCCTCCTCAATTTTTCCATGTGGTCCCCCTTTGAAAATTTCTCTCACTTTGCCCTTATGAAATTTTTGAAGTTCAGTCCATTCTGCGCCCCCCTGGACGAAAATTCTGCTCTCTTCGCACACCCCTGACAGCAACATCAGAAAAAAGATGTACTCTCTGCACACAGGCGGGCGTTCGTGTGCGCCTAAATCTGCGGCAAGTTGTGACGCCTCTGGATAAGGCTGTAGCAGAGGGCGAGGCCCTTGCTGAAGAAGATGCAGAGATGCTACAGAGAGCAAAAGAGCTGCTTGCTGGGCTCTGAGCGGAGGTGAGAGAGAGGTGTGGTAGGATTCTACGCATTTAAAGTACGGTAGAGCTCAGATTTATCACCAATTAAATCCTCGTTGTTACAATTGTTAGAGGTAGAAAAATAGAATGCTCCACAAACGGTTGATCGGTTGACATCTCTTTTTAGAATGACTGGATGAGTTCAAACACTCTGATTTCCGAGCTATCAATGTCAGAACAAAAATTTCCTGCAAATTTCCGCACATAGAAAAATTAAATCGTCTCAGAGCCTGCGCGTCCGCTCCGTCCACCGCCTCTTCCCCCACGGATCTCCACGACGTTTCTCATTTGTTGATTTGTGCTCCGGTGTATCGATTGTTGATTTTTACAGTTTTTTCCGCTGACAAGTTGTTGAGAGTAAAGTTTTTAATTTTTTTCAACAATTTCGCTGTCAATCTTCTGGTCATATGGTCGAGTCATCCCACTCCCATGAATATCTGTTGTTCTGTCCGGTGGCGTCCGTGTGCCGTCCAGTGTACTGTAAATTATTTTTTACAGGCGTACAATTGCCGGCAAAGTAGCAGCTCTGAAGAGATGCTGCGAGAGAGGAGAGGAGCGGCGGCTGCGGAGAGAGATGAGGCAAGTTCCGTCTGGTTTTTTTGCAGAACGAGCAGGGGTGTGCGAGGAACAGAATTTCTGTCGAGGGGGGCGCAAACTGGACTAGAGACCGAATTTTTCATAAGGGGGGACCCTTTCGGTGAAATGGGTCCCGCAAAATGAGAGAAATTTTCAAAGGGGGGACCACATGGAAAAATTAAAGGGGGCCGCAAAATGAGGATTTTTCAACAGGGGGACCACATGATCTACACACTACATTCAAGTTTTCCTTTATGCGTGCGGTCGACGCTCTCTAAATTCAACATCAAGTGTAAGACGCGCACACTACAACGCCAGACTTGGGGGGTGGGATTGTTATAACCCCCCACAAAAGGTTTGCTAACAATGGCTACAATCACTCTACCTACGGAGTTCCTCGAAAAAATGATGAACTGCATGGATGGACTCTCTTCTGCTGTCGCCTTTCTCAGAGACGCTCTGCTCAATGGCGCTGATCGCGATGCAATCAACCGAATGCCACCAATTCCTAAATGCCCTGCTCTCCCGAATGCTCCAAGATGGGGACGTGGGTTTGATGAGACGCCCGCGGGACCCGGCCCTATCACGCCGGCCCCGCAAATGACTGCCAAAGATGTCAACGACATCTTCAATGATTCTCGCAACCCACAACCAAAATCGACTCGCATGGTTCTGATCAACATCCCCGAACTCGAAAATCCGCTGGATACCGAACGCAGAGATGAAGCTCTCATAAGAGAGTGTCTTCAGGAGAAGGGCGTGGACTTGCCCTTCTCCTTCCACCGTCACCCAAAAGATCGCCCCGGCAAACGTAGACCACTGAAAATTCAGATCAATAGTGATGATGAAGAGAAACTGAGAGAGAGGGAGAGATAGAGATGGAGAGAGAGAACGTGGCAGAGGTTTGGCCGGTGTCGAGTCCGTCGAGCTCCATCCGTAGTCAGTCTGCGTGGTCGTGTGCAGGTGCAAAAAGAACCTCTTTCATACTCTCTCTCTCTCTTTCTCTCTCTCTCTCTCTCTCTCTCTCTCTCTCTCTCTCTCTCTCTCTCTCTCTCTCTCTCTCTCTCTCTCTCTCTCTCGTCCTCCACTTCCCTTTTCATTCACGTTTCATAGAAAAAGAGGGGGTCAGAACGAAAGAAGCGGGGGAGTATAGAGCGAGAAATATTCTGAAATTTTTGACGAGACAGAGAGAAGGTAGCACTCGCTACAAATCTTGAGTCTTGATTTTTGTGTATTTGAGGAGTTTTTCAAAAATGAGAGATGACTGATTCGAGTAGCGATCATGATACCTGATTTGCTTTGACACGACAAAAACTATTAGTTGATTTACTCCTCTAATTATCTATATTTACACTTTTAAAAACTTTTGCACAAGTGGATATCAAAATGTGAACAAATTTGCCAAACTTATCATGATTGTTTTTTCTTCTAGCGTAAATCGCTGCCTACGTCAATTCGCTGAGATTGCCGTCGATGCCGTCCTCTCTGTTGCCGGTCTCAAGACGCGCGATGTCAACTTTGAGCTCATCAAGATGGAAAGCAAGGTACGGTAGCTCTCGGAGGGGGGCGGGGCTTGGTTGTGGTTATGGTATCAGTTCGCTAGAGGACAAACGATACGGTAGTTGATGTTGACTTCTGTATTTTCAGGTTGGCGGTCGCCTGGAAGACTCGATGCTGGTGAAGGCCATCGTCATCGACAAGACGATGTCGCATCCCCAGATGCCCAAGGTCAGTCGCTCATGTTTTCTCCCCCCATCGTTCTCCTCCTGGTTTTTCCTTATCAAAAAGTTGAAAACTGGGCGTTTTTCAGAATGTAGACTATAAGGTAAAAGTTCGTGAGGTTGCCAATCGATACTATACAAGTTCCGAGTGCTGTTTCTCAATGATTTATACAGTGCCAACACGTGGTTCTACCATATTTTCTGAAATATTCAAACACGAATAAAGGAAATAAAAGTTCTATTGGTGTCAGTGGTGCTCCTCACATTTCACTTTCATACTAGTCGCACGGAAGTGCCGACCTTTTTTTCTCTGGGCAGCTGAAACTTTTTCAATTTCCAAAGTCAAAACTTTGTTGAATCGCTTTGAAAAATTCGTATGCTTTAATTGCACCTGGGATCTTAGTCAGATGTGTGCGAGTAACGCACGGCGAGCTCCTGCTCTGGAAATATACTCAACTACCACTGTGGAAAGTGATAATAAGCAAGAGTATGCGTAGTCACGATGATGACTCCTTCAACTTATCATACGGAAAAGCTTTCTGAAGACGTCACAGATATACACACATATCTGAGGAGTGGTAGACGGTGCATTAGATATCAAAATTTTGGAGTGGTTATGAGAAACAAAACAACTTGCATCAAATTGAAGAGTCGGTTTTGAAGTAGTCACAGCTTTCAGGGCAAGCGAAAATGTATTCTTGAAGTGGAGAGATGCGCGTAAGACTTGTTTTCCAACATAATTTGAACAGCCTTGAGTATCAGAGATCACAGCTCTTGGAAGGAAGTGATCAAAGTAGAATCGAGCGTGTGCTCGGGGCTACGGTAGTGTTGTGATCAACTGAAGGCTTCACGTTAGTCTAGCAACGAAAATCCGCTCTCAAACTGATCATTCAAATCATGAAAGCAAGCAACTGAACCGATGATGCGAAATTTCAGTAGCACGCCATGAGAATCTCGAAGAGAGAAAGAGATAATTAATCCGAAATAACTATATGCCTGAATCATCAGAATGAACACTGGATATTTGTAGGAGCTGAAGGACGTGAAGGTCGCCATCCTCACCTGCCCGTTCGAGCCACCAAAGCCCAAGACCAAGCATAAGCTTGATGTCACCAGCACTGAAGACTTTATCAAGCTGCGCCAGTACGAAAAGGAGACTTTCGAGCAGATGATCAAGCAGGTACGGTAGCTCCGCTTAGCGATTTTTGGATTTTGGGTTCTGGGCTTCTGAAATGGTTAACCATGAACTTTACTGAGTTGTTGGTGCTGGCGACAAGGTTCTTTATGCAAATCTTCAAAGTACAATATGTAAAAGTAAGAAGTAAAAGTAAAAGACAATAAAAGACCGGTGTTCAAATCTCCAGATATCTCAGAATGTCACGGTTGCTCAAACACCAGTATCTCTGTTTATTCATCACTTATCTCTGGCTGATGTCAGGTGAAGGACGCTGGCGCTACCCTGGCACTCTGCCAGTGGGGCTTCGACGACGAGGCGAATCATCTGCTGCACCATCACAATCTGCCGGCAGTTCGATGGGTCGGCGGCCCGGAAGTTGAGCTGCTCGCTATCGCTACAAATGCGAGAATTGTGCCGAGGTCAGTGGCTAGACACTTTCAGACAGGATTGGATTCGGAAACTTGCAAAAAGGCACTGGTGGTCATTAGGCCTCGAATTAGGGTTCTGATGGTCCACTGATAAAAAATCAAAATCTGCGACACTATGCGTTTTCGAGTATTAGCCGTTAGATAGAACTAGAGTCTTCTGAAATATTGAGTGAACGGAATTCAATCTTGAAAAGGCTTACAATGTAAAGATGAGGCAACTAATTGATAAGGTGTAGTTCATATTTGAAAAAAAGTCGCCATTCAGATTTTCCGAGCTGACGCCGGAGAAGCTCGGCAGCGCCGGGCTCGTCCGTGAGATTGCCTTTGGCACGACGCGCGATCGCATGCTCGTCATCGAGCAGTGCCCCAACAATCGCGCCGTTACCGTATTCATTCGTGGCGGCAACAAGATGGTGAGAGATTACCACTTTCATTGTAAAAAAGAGATAGAGAAATGAAGAAGAAACCAGCCTACACCTTTTGAATCTCATTGTCCAAACTCATTTCTACCTTTTTATAAATCCTCTCTGAAAATAAAGCACAGCTGTAACCAGGCTTGAAAAACTATTGGAAAGTAGTCCAGAAATTGTTTGCTTCCCAGAGACTTGATAATATAGTGAAAACCATGGATTCTGATCAAGCTATCCACATTCAGATGATCGACGAGGCGAAGCGTTCTCTGCACGACGCCATGTGCGTAGTGCGCAATCTCGTGCGCGACTCGCGCATCGCATACGGTGGCGGCGCTGCTGAGACGGCATGCTCCATTGCTGTAGCCAAGGAGGCGGATAAGGTACGGCAGCTTGTCTGATCGAGCGAGTCAAGGGACTTGCAGTTACAGCGGAACTAATTTTCCGTCAAATGATTCAGCTGCTCTGAAAATGATTAGGGGTTTTTACGAGAGAGGGAAAAAACCAAAAACAGTACGCTCCCAAGTATTTTTTGATGCTCGTAACCATCCACCAATCTGGTGCGATAGTTCAAGCAATCAATTGCGCGCAAATGTCATAGTGTCCGATCTCTTGGTGAAACTGTCATCGTATCAGGAAGTGAAGTGAAATCGCTCTATCAATCCTGTGTACAAAGTATAAGATGTATGCTGACTCAGCAAGTCAGCATACATCTTATACTCAGCATTGCTGAGTGCATATGAGTCGCTTTGATTTGTGTAAGGATTCACTGTTGCAGAGTGAAAAATTGACATATCATATCGTATCAGGGCGCCGAGTCATCACCTGGGCGCCTACAGTATCTCCTGGCGGCTGGGCTCACGCCGCTGTGGCGCTCACGCAGTCTGCATGCTAATGTACTCGTATCGGTCGGATGCACGGCGGTTAGTCTCTTCACTCTCATACTCAAAAACAACATTCCATTTTTCTCCCTTTTTCAAAAAAATGTCTAAGAGCGAATTTATTTTTGATTGATTGATTTATCGCACCAGGTTGGTGGATGGTTACAAACGTGAGATGATACAATAATTTTGAGTGTGCTTTCTACAAGATTCAAGTAATAGTGATATAACGGACGACAATACTCACAGATTCTTATTATAGATGACTAAGGAGAAAGTGGAAGTATCTATACTATATATAGAGTTCGTTTTCATTTTCGTCATCAATTACAAAGTTGTAGACCGTCACCGATTGTATAAGAATCCGAAGTTCTGATAAGATTGAACGGTTGGGGGAAGCGCTGGACGCAATTCAAGATTTAGCTTCAGCTGGCTGTAACTCTCTTATAAAAATTCAGTAACACGTGACACAGAGTTTTTCGGAGTCCTCAAGAGGTAGGGAAACTTTTTCTCACTCGAAGAAAAAAATCTATTTTTCTCATGTCTCGACCATTGCAAATCCTTACACGTTCTCACTCATATATAAAGGAACTGTTTGTGTGTGTGTGTTCGTAAGGTCCAACCTACTATGAGTGGGGCTTCTTCGAGGGGTCCCACTGATAAGTGATACGCACTGATCGGTGCCTCCAGGGCATGCGCATATCTCTGCAGTATCGCTTTGGCGCTAGGCCTTTCCGCCGCCAAGTGCCAGGCAGCGGAATTTCGACTAGAGGGGACTCGGAAATCGAGAAAGAGGAGAGAAGCCGGTATTTCTATTCTAGAATGTTCCAGTGTATACTTCGACAGTACAAGATGTTTCGCGAATATTCTAGAAGGAAAAATTCGAAAAAAAATGTATCAAAAAGTGGAACCCTTCGAACTCTTGCGACGCCTTGAGGCGGCGCAGCCCAATCTTGTATTATTTATCAGCAGTGATGGGCAGGGTGGTGACTGGGTACGCACCACCATCCTTCGTATTCTTCACGATCGGAGGAAATGAAGAAATTTTTCTAGATTTTTGTGTCGAAAACAACTGGATCTTCATGGAAAACGCTCATTTTATCTATATTTCCGCACTTCCCTTCCATAGTTCATCATAGCACTACTGTGGGTCCTGAATTTCATGATTTTCCGCGCACCCCCTCCCTCGTATTTTTTCTGGAAATTCTAGTCACATACACTGCCCATCACTGATTATCAGACAACAATGGTTTTCTAGTGAAATATATTTTTTACATTTTTATTGATTTGTAATTTGACGAAAAATATACTGATGCAGTGATGACAAACAAACAAAGTACTTCAAGCAAATGCAAACACAATCAAAGTATTTCCAGGGTACATATGATAGGAAGTAAAGGCAAATCACGCCTTACTTTTTTTCTTCAACGCGTATTTATGTAATGCTTATAAATTATTGTCCAGTAACAGTCGATAATATCGTTTCAACGATGTTATAGCATTAGATAGTACGATTGTTTACGCACGCTAGATGGTAATATAGGTCCCAACCGTATCCAGACCCTTTTGCACTGTCGGTTTGCTGAAAAATTTCAAGAACGATTGTTCATTCAAAGCGTCTGTCTTCTTGAAAAGATAGACTGCTGTGTGCTCTTTCCGCACGAATTAGAGATTACGTTAGGAGGTCACATGGGAGCATGTACATGTGAAGTGCCACATGTCATGGATGACACATTGCAGCAAGCGGAATGTTATCAGGTGTCTCGAAAAAACATGCATAGTTACTGATTCGGCTAGGCAAAACCTCAACCTTCAGATTCTGAAGTTTAGAAAAGACCCTCGAACCGCTCCTCTAACTTAGAGTCTGAGTCTCAGACGCAAGCGATTTTCATGGCTCATCTCCAAAACTTAAAGTCAACCTGTAGTTTAAAATACGATTTTGTGTGTACAACGGCATGGATAGGCTTATGAAAAAAATTAAAGAAGTCGGGGCATTCAAAATCGCAGAAAACCGTATTTCCAGGTCGTAGTTTTGACTTGGCGAAAATTTCATCCGTTATCCGTAACCGGCTCCGCAAATTGGAGGGAGGATAATGTAAGCCAGTGTCTACCCCACCTAGGTGGGGTAACTAATCCATGGGCAGATGACAGAGCCTTTCGAAGTGTGTCTACAGTAACACTAGTGTAAACATACTTGAGTTCGATGACATTCTTCGCGAAGCGCAACACACGAAATGATGACTGTAATTTTGAAGCACGTACCAGCCAGCGGAAAGATGTGCTCGCGGAACAAAATAGATAAATAGTTATGGCTCGTATATCATCTGCTGAGTCCTTTGGCTCTCCGTTGAATCCTTGCAATAATCTAGTTGGAGCTAGGCATTTCAGAACTAGTGCGTCCTGCTCCTGTGTTACCATCGTTTGGCAATCTCTCTCGGGCAGTTAGTCATACCAGTTGAGTACATGCTGCTGCTTTATTCAGAACAAACTGAGGAGACTCCATAGCATCCAATTGGGCTTGAGTAAGCCAAGTTAGTCTGTTTTGCGCAGAGTAGCACTCTGAAGAAAAGTTCTCGATGCACAATTCAGATGTTAGAAGTTGTGAAAGTTGATTGTTTCGACTGAGTTAATCAAGATATGTCACTTGAAAATTCTGGAGGAGTACCTGAAAAAGCGGGATTCACGTCGTTATCGCAAGATGCAGGTTCTGTCGTTGTTGTTGCTTCTGTTGTTGTTGTTGCTTCTGTCGTTGTTGTTGCTTCTGTTGTTGTCGTTGCTTCTGTTGTTGTTGTTGTTGCTTCTGTTGTTGTTGTTGCTTCTGTTGTTGTTGTTGCTTCTGTTGTCACCGCAGTTGACGTTGCTGGAGTGCATCATTGTAGCCAACAGTTGATCCCGTTTTGTGAAATGTTCGGTTGAAAGAGTCATTCACAACAATTCAACTCTCGATTTGGTTGATTCGGAGCTACTCTCATTATGAGAGTCTCATATCAAGTTTTCTTCGCTCAATTGCACATAATATTCATAGTATACCCGATACTTTTTGATTGAACCTTTTCAAAGCATGTCCGAAATGACGAACGTCGAACCTTCTACAGCATGGACACAAGCAGTGTGATGACTGCTCGGCCAATCAGAATCACTCGGATTGATCAGAGAATCGGTGAACTGATCAAGTGAGTTTTATTTCGCGAACGTCACCGGTGATGATTTAGTGTGGTTTAAAATTCGGTACATCATTTATCAACGCTGTTTCTCATTCTTGACTCACTCTCCACGTGTAAGTCGTTTCCGCAGAGCAGTAAAATATGCGGCCTTCTGGACTCTCCATGGCCACACCAGATGTCTTGGTCGAATCAATATTCACCGAGCCAGCAGTACATGTGAATATCAGTACAGAATCAGTAATCTGCAAAGTGTATTCAGATCAAAGACATTCTAGGGCTGCTTTGGCATCAGAGATGAGTTTTAGAGTGGTCAAACCCACTTGGAATCTGTAGCAATGATCCTCCGAATATAATGTGTATGCTTTTGAGCTTGCTAGATCAATATCAGTCTGGTTCATCCATGCTGGGCGATTGCTAGATGTTGCACATTCTGTCGATACAGAGTCATTCTTGTTATTCGAGTCGAACCGTCGGTGCACATCTCACTCGAAAGCTCAGGGTCCGTAGGCTCTGGTGAGTCTGGGCATAGGTAGCGATCGAGAGGCAACGTAGCAGTTGTTGTGGTAGCTGTAGCAGTAGTCGAGGTGCTCATCACTGAATGGCCGCGTAACTAGCGTTGTGCACATGAAACTTGCTTTTGAACAAGAAGGAAAGAGAGGGAGAGCTCTATCTCTCAACATTCCGCCACTCAAGATCTAAGCTGTCACTCCGGTCGAGACAGATAAACGTACGGTCTATGGCACAAGCAGTAGCATGAGCATTTGACCAGTCCGAATCGATTAAGCTCGAAATTTCAACGTTGTCTGTGTACTGGAATGCTGAACTTTCTTTTGCTACAGTTTCATCAGTTAGGCGTATCTTGTGCTAGCCACCGATTGTCAGTCTACCTTCCATAAATAGCGTGTCTCGCTGGAACAGTAGTACTTCCGAGTAGACATAGTTTCCTCAGACTCTCCAGAAGATTTGAGTGAGACTAAGAAGTTCGACCTACTCCACAGGCGAATTGAAGAACGGAATTCTGAAACATATGTATCAAATAAGTGTAGCTGTATTAGATGTTTACCATCAACGAGTAACAATGGTCTTGTGAGTACATTGTATATGGTCGTGATGCGAAGCTTGTTGCGTCGATTTGCGTTTGGTTCATCCATGTAGGCCGATTATCGGCTTGGATGCAATCTGAGACATTTTTTTGTAAGCCATGGAGTAGCACCTTTTGATCTGATCCGATCAATTAAGTTGCCAAGTTGGGTATTAATGGTAGTCATTAGTTCACCTTCAAGCGCTGAAAAGTTCAGCATGGAGTCGAAACCAGGACAAAGATAATCAATCAACGTTTTTGTTCCAGATGTTGTCCGCATTGTAGAAGACTCCTCAGTGGAAAGAGCAGTGTTTTCAAAAAAAAAAATTTTTTCCATGAAGCGTGCAAGAACGAACAAAAACCTTTTGTTGTCTCATCATCTGCATCAGTAGTCGTAGTTCCGATGGTCGCTGCAGTGCATGAAAAATTCATTAGACTTTCAAAATTCACTGAAACCGTGTCGAACGTACTCCCCGCCTGAAATGGGCACTCGCGTATCGATTCGTCTCGGGCAAAGATTGGTCGTGAACTTGGTGGCGAGCCATCACCTAAATTTCTATCTTGTTTTTTGATGGACTGACTTTTTGAACTCTTAATTGTTCGGCTCGCGAGCCTGCATTGTTGATTGATGAGTTGCGAGGCAAGACAGCCCTTCAAAGTGTCGGTTTGTCCATTTTAATTACAATTATGATTATTCGTAATCAAGAGATTGCTAAGCGTTCTGGCTAAGAGACGGCTATATTCAGTTATACGTTCGGTATCATTATCCGTACGTTGAAACTACCGTAACCCAATGAAGTTTAGACGTACGTAAAATGGTACCGTACGGATCACTTAATATAGCCCAAGAGACTAATTCAGCAATGTTCAACCTATTTTAATCCCACAACTATTCAGGCCACAGTGAGTATGTTTTTGCACCTCGAAAAATATGCACAGTGCCGCGCAAGAATAGTGTGTCTGTACATCTTCGATGACTCGGAGGGTCTGAGCGAACGCGTAGGGCGTGTCTCCAACATCTTGGAAGTTGACAGAAAAGCTGACAGCGATTGTAGCAAATATCTGGGAGTAACTTGAACTTTTTTTCATATAAAAAATGGACTGCCTCACTGTATGAGAAAATAGGGCTGCCATTGTACAGACGAAATTTCTCCTGATAATTTGTGGTAGTGAAGGAGAAGGGGCAGAGACTCTCTCTCTCTCATTCATCTCTTCTCTGGAAGACTGAATTGAAGATGAGTTTGTCTCACTCTCTATAGCTTCTCTCGAAAAAGGTAGAAAATTCTTCTCTCTAAATCACTCGAATAGTTCTCAGTCTTTTGGAGAAATGTGTCATGTGAGACATGTGTTCCTGTCCAACATAGGGTTATACACAGCGATTGGCATGGCAGTCATTGGTCACACCTCGTACGTAGGTTCCGCCACATATAGTATGATACCTTCGTATGTAATCCCTTCGTTCAACTTCAATTAGCGTTGCGCCAATGTATGAAACCTTTCCTTGTTATTCTGCTCATTGGAAAAAATGAAAGTCTTGATTTGGAGCATATTCTGAGAGAAGCCTTTTGTAGATTTCGAGCAGGGTTAGATTAACATGAGCAAATAGTCACTGCTTCGCCCGGTGAGCAGCAGAGGAGAAGCATCGGAGATCGCTTTCGACTACCCGCTATGCTTATAATCTCATCTCCACACAGTTGCACACCTTTGCGAACTCTAAACTGCCATCTTGATCATTTCATCGTGCGATTCTCGTTCTTCAGAGCGCATGGATCTCTCTACAAAACGTTGAGAGCAAGTTTGCCGATAAGCCCATTTCTACTCTCTTTTCCTTTCTTGAAGATGGCGCCTTCCTCTAGCAAAGGAATTCTTTTGTTTCTTAAAGAAAGATACGGAGATAGAGATTGAGAGAGCGACTAACAATAAGCATTGGAGATGAGCGCCTTCGTTTCGGAGAGATCTGGAAGCGAGGTGTGCCTGGAATTCTCTAACAAGAAGAAGTGAAAAGGAGTATCTTTACCCAGTGGTGAGCAGGAAGCTGAATGGAGACGGAACAAAAAATTTGATATGTCTTCGGGATCTGATGTAAAAGAGAGAAGGCACTGTGCGACCACTAGCTCAGTGAGAGAGAATTGTTTTTCGGGATCTTTAGAGAACATTTCGACGCAAAAAGTGGTCGAGGATATGCCTGGAAAACCGGGAGTCTTTTTAATTTTGCACCGCTTTTTACCTTAGTAAACGATCATGGGGGCACCACTTTTGGGAGGGTGAAAGGTGATTGACTACGCTCCATCCAATAGCAGCGGTCACAAGATCAAGGACTCCCCTAATCAGGCCAGAAGATTTTAATCAACCTAGAGCTGGCAAGGAATGGAAGATGATTTACTTATGGAATCGCAAGAAGATCAGAAAGATGAACACTACCATCTGGGGAAAAAGAGGGAAGATATCGTGACAAAGGTACAAGGAACGCAGATACGGAGACAGGTACAGAAGCAGTGATTCAAAAAGAACGACAGTCGTTCCAATATAAAGGACTCCTCTTATGACTCCTTTCCCTCCCCTATCGGTCTTCCAAAAAAATTTTATTATGAACTTCTGGAATTTCTGGGACTCAAAACTCTCGAAGTACGACGAGCTATCTCTGACTTGAAACAACCAATTGTAACAATAAGCCACATTCCACAGATTCTTGAGATACGACATCACGGATTCTTTCGATCTCACACCACTCACAGTGTGTCTCACACGTCTCACACGTGAGTCTCATACGGACTCTACGTCGTTCGCACAGTCTCAGAATGTCATTCTTTTTTTCCACGACTGTCACCTTTTTTCCACGACTGTCAAAGGAGACCTTCTTTAGTAGGGTTTTCCCTTTCTGGAATTCCCTATCAGAAGAAACAGCTTTCATACCTTGTACAATTTTTGGAGAATACTTGAAATAAATAGAAACATCTCTACTAACATCTAACGAAAAAACCGAGTTCGCAAAGCGACGGTAAACCAACAACTGCGTGTCATTGCAACCAACCTTAATACCGCCTGACGTCGGTTGAATGAATAAATAAATAATAAGTAAATATAGTTGCTTTGAAAATGAAATTATGAGTAGGTGCTGTAAACCGATGATCGGCGTGTTGATGATGGTCTTATTAATCTTGATGCCATGTATCGTCTAGGGAGGGAGAAAATATGAATAAGCCATACTTGAATATTCCATCGCATTTTTTTTCACATGTAGCGTCATTGACACCAAGTCTTGACTCTAAATTCCTGGTAGAAACTTATGGATCCGTCTCCTCCTCATCGCTTCTGCTTGCACAATGCGTGATACGATGATGGCCCTGAGCTGGTTGAGTCTATGTACCGGGTAATTTTTCTAAGTGACTTCTGACTCAGACTTCTGACTCAGAGTTCTGAGTAAAATTTGGAAATGGCACTTTCAAAAAGGACAACCTTCTGCGTTTACATTGACAAGCTCATCTCCAGCCTCCTTTTGATTCAAGCCGGATAAGTGGCGGAAAAGTTTTTTCAAAGAGTTATCACGATAAGGGTTTGTGAATGAGTGAGAGGCAAGGTCACAGCACAGGTAAATCTAAAAAAGATTCAGGGAGCACTCGACTGAACATTTAGATGCAGATCTGCCAAAACACCTCTCAAAAATTTTAAGAATTTTTCATACTTTTCAAAGAATATTTGTACATGTTTTTATCGAGAACATCTTCATGATATCATGATATTTAACGTAGAACTTTTCTGAGTTTTTCAGAGGTAGGAAGCAAAAAAGTCACATGATGAAGTTGTAATATTTACACTTCGTTTCAACTCATCTTGAGAACAAAAATGAAACAAACATGAAACAAAAATGATCAATTCATCTTGAGAACCCGCTGAGGTCTACACATGCGATAGCGAATAAGCCATAAGCTGGATCGCTAGCCGCTCTCGTTCCGCTGGAGGTTAACTCAAAAATATCTTTTCCAAGTTATAATACTCTGTATCCTGCTGTGATACTTATCACGCACGAATTCAAGTCACAGAAGCCGGCATTACCGGTAAACCCCAGCAGAGGAAATAACTTGATTTGTGTGCACTCTACCCTTTACCTTTTTTGACTACCTTTTGGCAATCTTTTTCAAACATACATACCATCCATTGGAAATTCGTTGATGCACCACAATACAGTAGCGGCCATAAATATATTGTATTTTGGTTTTTCGACCACAACTCTGTTCAAACCCTTTGAATCGATCTGAAACTTGGCAATATGTTTTTGCATGTTGTTTCACAAAATTATTTCATCACCTGGACGTTGCGAGACCATCCCAAGTCAAGAAATGATTTGAAATAACGAAGCCACAAATTGGTCCAAAATCAGGGTTTCTCTATAACCTCTTCCTGGTTGACGTGGGTTTGGGATGGGACATCAAGATCCTCTAGTGAAATAAACATTCCTTAGAGAATTTGCAACAAGAAAAAAATGCTAGGAAAATCTTATACCCGCGAACGGGTGACCCAGGTATCTCGAAACACAGCGAACTTGGCGATGCAGACTGCGGTCGCTTGCGAAGCCGCCTGACGTTCTGGGCACTTCCAAAGTCGTAAAAACGTTACTGTATTTTATCGAACTAGAAAAGCAAAAAAATAAGGCTTTCCCGAACATTTTTCACCGCCGCCATCGATAGCCATTGAGCAGGGAAATTTGAGTGGTGTTACAGTCTTATTGATTGGCGACGTCTCTCGGGTGGTCGGATACGGATAAGGGGTCTTTCTAGTTTGATAACTCATCAGCATGAATGAGTTGATTTGTATTTATCAGAAATTGACGTGGAAACCACATACTACTGACATAGAGGCATTCACAGATGATGAGCACATCACCTGAGCACTCGCGTTCGAAGAATGATCATCTCGGGACTCGACCGTGGACAATATGGCGATGTCAACACTCGATATCGTTGAGAAAAAACATTTCCAAAACCTTGATACTCATAATGACTATTGGGAACCACTCTAAGCGTTCGTGGTGGGCGATATCCTCAACCCATTGTGGACTGTTCCTGCGGTTATGGTCATTACCTCATATTTCTGCGATAAGGAACCCTTTATTCATCTAGTTTTCTCTCAAAAATGTGTGATGAGACCCTCAGTGTATTTTCAGACTGCAAAAAAGAGATAACAAGCAACTTCATGCCAGGGGCAGACACAAAACCAACGATACTGCGGCACCACCCAGATTTCGCTGCTCAATAACCATCGATGGCGACCGTGGAAAATGTTTGGGAAGGCCTAATTTTTTTCGCGTTTTCATTTCGATGAAATTTAATAACGTTTCAACACATTTGGAAGTACCCAGAACGTCTGGCGGCTTCGCAATCGACCGCAGTCTGCATCGTCAAGTTCGTTGTGTTTCGGGATACCTGGGTCGTCTGTTCCCGGGTATGAGATCTTTCTTGCATTTTTTTCTTGTTGAAAATTTTCCGAGGATTGTGTATTTCACTATAGAATCTTGATGGCCCGAACCCACGTCAACCAGGAGGCGGTTATAGAGAAACCCTCATTTTGGACCCTTTTGTGGCTTTGTTATTTCAAATAATTTCTTGACTTGGGATGGTCTTGCAACGCCCCGGTAATGAAATAATTTTGTAAAGCAACATGAAAAAACATATTGCCAAGTTTCAGATCGATTCAAAGAGTTTGAAAAGAGTTGTGGTTGAAAAACCAAAATACAATATATTTATGGCCGCTACTGTATATGAGGCCGTTTCTGAGAGAATCGAACAGCGGTTGGCCATAGGAAAAAAACTATTTTTGAAGCACTCGAAAAGTTCATCTTAGGTATATCATACCCGTAGAAAACAATGGTGAAAGTTTCAAAATTCCGAAAAAATTTGTTCGCGAGTTACAGTACTCCGGAGAGACGGCTCAAAAGTGCCTGGACCGACATGGGTCGACTTACAGTCACATAACTCGAGTTGAAGTTGTCCGATTTTGATTTCGTTTTTTTTATTCAGTATATAATTGATGTTAAATTCTGGATTTGGTGACTCAGAACTCCAGATACATTGGTTCACACAGGAAGAATTTTCAAAGCCGATTTTTTTTCTGAGTTGGATTTCAGTTTGCGGCATCATGTTCTTAAATAGGATTATAGAGCATGAAATTCTGAGTAAGGCCAACTCAGTTTCAAACCAATCGGTTACCGGACTGGCAAAAAAATCCGAAAAAACCGCAAAAACTGCTAAAAAATTGAGTTTCGGTGCTCATATCTCACGACACCATTAACCAATCTGTTCGAAATTTCATAGTTTTGTTCTCTATCAGATTCTGAGTCGTTTGACATACAACAAGTCGTAGTTACAACAAAAAAGTTTTTTCGGTTTTTGGTTTCGGGTAACCAGTTTTTCAGGTTTTTATTTGCGGCAGAAGTTTTTGCACCATTTTCGTAGCGCTACTTCTTCTGCATAATAATTTTGATGTTTTGGACCAAATGATTACTGCGGAAGCGAGATAACCATGAAAATTGAGACGAAAAATAGCAAAAATAAGAAAAAATCGAGTTTCATTTTTCATGTCTCGTGACCAAGGTGACCTAACGCTCTGAAACTTCACAGTTTTCTTATTTTCTTGATTTGGAACAGTTTGATATACAACACGCCTGCATTTGGTCAAAAAAGTTTTTTCGGTTTTTAGTTTTGGGTAACCAGTTTTCCAGTTTTTCATTTGCGGCAGAAGTTTTTGCACCGTTTTTGTAGCGCTAATTCTTCTGCATGATAATTTTAATGTTTCAGACCAAATGATTACTGCGGAAGCGAGATAACCATGAAAAAAGAGCTGCAAAATAGCGAAAATTAGAAAAAATTGAGTTTCATTTCTCATGTATCGTGACCAAGGTTACGCTTCCGCTACAATCAATGAGATTCATAAAGCCAAAATGTCATGGAAGACAATCAGCGCTACAAAAATGGTGCAGAAACTTCTGCCGCAAATGAAAAACTAAAAAACTGGTTACCCAAAACCAAAAACCGAAAAAACTTTTTTGACCAAATGTAGGCGTGTTGTATATCAAACTGTTTCAAATTAAAACAATAAGAAAACTGTGAAGTTTCAGAGCGTCAGGTCACCTTGGTCAAGAGACATGAAAAATAAAACTCAATTTGCTCTCTTTTTTGCTATTTTGCAGCTCTTTTTTCATGGTTATCTCGCTTCCGCAGTAATCATTTGGTCTGAAACATTAAAATTATCATGCAGAAGAATTAGCGCTACAAAAACGGTGCAAAAAATTCTGCCGCAAATGAAAAACTGGAAAACTGGTTACCCAAAACTAAAAACCGAAAACACTTTTTTGACCAAATGTAGGCGTGTTGTATATCAAATTGTTCCAAATCAAGAAAATAAGAAAACTGTGAAGTTTCAGAGCGTTAGGTCACCTTGGTCACGAGACATGAAAAATAAAACTCGATTTTTTCTCATTTTTGCTATTTTTCGGCTCAATTTTCATGGTTATCTCGCTTCCGCAGTAATCATTTGGTCCAAAAGATCAAAATTATTATGCAAAAGAAGTAGCGCTACGAAAATGGTGCAAAAACTTCTGCCGCAAATGAAAACCTGAAAAACTGGTTACCCGAAACCAAAAACCGAAAAAACTTTTTTGTTGTAACTACGACTTGTTGTATGTCAAACGACTCAGAATCTGATAGAGAACAAAACTATGAAATTTCAAACAGATTGGTTAATGGTGTCGTGAGATATGAGCACCGAAACTCAATTTTTGAGCAGTTTTTGCGGTTTTTTCGGGTTTTTTTGCCAGTCCGGTAACCGATTGGTTTGAAACTAAGTTGGCCTTACTCAGAATTTCATGCTCTATAATCCTATTTAAGAACCTGATGCCGCAAATTGAAATCCCACTCAGAAAAAAAATCGGCTTTAAAAATTCTTCCTGTGTGAACCAATGTGTCTGGAGTTCTGAGTCACCAAATCCAGAATTCAACATCAATTATATACTGAATAAAAAAAACGAAATCTAAATCGGACAATTTCAACTCGAGTTATGTGACTGTAAGTCGACCCATGTCGGTCCAGGCCTTTTTGAGCCTTCTCCTCCGGAGTACTGTAACTCGCGAACAAATTTTTTCGGAGTTTTGAAACTTTCACCATCGTTTTCTACGGGTATGATATACCTAGGATGAACTTTTCGAGTGCTTCAAAAATAGTTTTTTTTCTATGGCCAACTATGTCCGAAAAAGTTCGATTCTCTCAGAAACGCTCTCATATAGCCGGAGTATCTTGCCAAGCAGACCACTTCATGTTTGGCTTGAAAACTTCGAGCAGACCTCCCAGTGGCGCACAAGTGAGCATTAGAGCGTCACCGTCCTGGCAAAAAGTAGATTATGACTTTTGCGTCTAAAATATTTCAATTTATGTCTTAATTAAATTTTCAATCGCTAGCTTTTAAATTTAAGCTCGAAGCACTTATAGTTTCTTTTTAGGTTTGACAATAGTGTTGTGGTTGCCGCATCTCACACAGTCTGTAAGGCGAAAGAGTAAGGAAATCGAGAGGTTCAGATTTCAACTGATTCCCCATTACGTACGTTTCTGCGTCTCTCAACTTGCTTCATTCTCTTGCTCTACAGTAGTCTGGTAGCGACCTGAGTAGATCTCACCACTTTGAAACAGCGGGCACCTAACGATTCAACATGATTAGATCCTGGAAGAGCGGCGATTTCTGCTGCTGTCAGCCACGGTGGATAATTTGTCGCAGAGAAGCACGCAGAAATTACAAGCTTAGTCAGAACACTCTGCCGCTGAAAAATCTTACTCTAGTCCTATCTACGCTGTCCGAAAAAAGGGCGCCCTAAGCTGGAGTCGGACACCATGGTGGCCGTGGCTTTATGTCACAGACACCGACCGGTGAACCCCGGCAGAGGAATTCTCTGAATTCCAGTGAACTTCACCCTTTCAACCTATCTCTGGCAAGCTAGCTTCATTCAAATTTTTCAGTGGTCAATTGAGGCGACAGTTATTCGGATTTCCACCTGACAGAATTTTGCTTCGGCAAAACCAGCGATCTTGTTATTGGAGATACAAGCAATTAGAGTGCAATCAAACCTTGAAAAGGAGTAACATCAAGCGTATCTGTACTCGTGTGGCATACTGAAGAGTTTGCTGTTGTAGTCGTCACTTCTGTAGAAGTGCTTGTTGAGGTGGAAGTGACTGTTGTGGTGGATGTAGAAGTAGGAGTGGAAGTGGTTGTTGAGGTAGACGTAGGTGTGGACGTGGACGTAGATGTTGAAGTAGCAGTAGAAGTAGACGTTGACGTTGGCGTTGAGGTAGAAGTTGATGTAGGAGTAGAAGTGGAAGTAGACGTGGAGGTAGAACTAGGAGTAGAAGTAGATGTTGAGCTCGACTCTAATGTTGAAGTGGTCGAAGTTCCCGGTGTGGTAGATATTGTCGTCGCTGAACTCGAAAGCGTTGCTGAATTTGAAGAGGAATTTTGACATCACAATAAAGTGTTCTTCGTTCAGAAAGCGTTAAATTGGTCAAGTAGTGTGCCTCCGAAGAAAAAACTAAAAACTAAAACTGAAAGCCGATTTTTTTGGGTTGAACTCACGAGGCGATGCTGCCGGACATTCGATCAGAGTGTCTTCGCGAACAAAAACGGTTTCTGTAGCGCTAGGTGACGAGCCACCTGTTTCGACCGATTAGGATTCCAAAACTTTATGACTGTTCACTTGTTACTGTCCGACTCGCTAGCCTGCATTGCCGATTGATCAGTTGAGAAGCTAGACAGCCCTTAAAGACTACTCACAACTTTGAGATTCAAGTTTACACAATATTCTCACCTCTAGAAATGCACAGAAAGCGGCACATGAATAGTCCGAGCGTACGCGATTAATAACCTCTAGAGTTTCAATAAAATCAAATTTGCTGCTGTTGACTGCCTTGAAGTGTATCAAACTGCCGGCCATATTTACAGTAGAAAACTGGAAATGATTCTCGATTTTAACACACACTCAAACAGTCTCACCAAGTGAGCTATAATCGCCAAAACTGACATAGCAATTACACAAACTAAAACTTTAAAATGTGTGTGCTTCAGACTGCTTCCCTGTTCGAGGAAAAGCTTTGGAATTGCTAAAAGATTCGGTAGTAGTCCCTGTGATGTCTCTCTCCCTCGTAATGTCTCAGCGTAGGCGGAGTTTTCTTGCAAGTACACGTGGGTCGCAGGCCTGGGAGGTCTCTCATACAGAGAGTCCAAGTGTACAATGAATGTTTTTGAAAATTATAATCAATTGTAAATGACTTTTTTCATGACACGACCTTTTAATAGAGCACTGAACTAGAGTTTCACTATGGAACACCATTTGACTATGTGTGCTAGCTAAACACAAACTATCCCTTTCTCTTTGAGTCTGAAAGATTCGTAAAGATAAGGAGGAAACTTTCGTACCGAGCCCAAAGTTTATCATAGGAGCTCCTTGTATACTATCAAGGGGATCATTTGTCTCTCAACTCGGCAAATCGAAATCATGTCGAAATGTATGAGCAATTTCATGAAGTCTCAGCGCTTCACAAGAAGGCCTCATATTCTGACTCCACGCCTCTAATATTCACACAATTTCGCAAGTTTCCAAAATCATCATCTTTGTCGTCTTGATCTTTTCACCACGTGATTTCCGCCTCTCAGAGCTCATAGCTCTTCTCTTCACAAAATCTTGAGAGCGAGCTTGTCATGGTGGAGAGTCCATTTCTACTCCCTTTCTCTCTCCCTCTTTCGCTTGAAGCTGGTTCCTTCCCCCTAGCCTGGGAGACAGCCCTGTTGTTTCTTCGAGCGCTAGATCAGAGAGAGCAGCGTTTGAGCGAGAGAGAGATAGTGAGTACGCATTGGAAATGAGCGTTGTCGTCTTTGAAAGATTTAGAGAGAGAGGGAGAGAGAGAAGAGATAGCTTCGCGGCAAAGAGAAATTTTCGTAGGGTGGAAAACTTCCCCTTCCAGGGAGATGAAGAATCTGTAGAACTAGGATCGTACTTGATAAAACTCTTGAAAGTGTTTGTTGCTACTGATGAGCAGGTGAGGGGTGAATGAAAAAATCACAAAAGACGCTCGCCAGCTGGCGTGGTCGAACCAGCAAAGCGTGATCCACACAGACAGAAATCGAAACTACCAGTTGGAGTTCGACAAAGCGGGAGGGGCAGTTATAGGAAACTTTGCTACTCTTCGAGTCTTCTCAAGTAAAAAGTTTAACAGAAAAGAAATGAGAAATAAATAAGCAGTTAAACAAAAGGAAGAGTGAATGATGAGAAAACTGCAGAAAGAGGAAAGTATAGACTTTTTATCAGGAAGCCCTGCTCATCTTCGAGTCGCTCTCTGCATGGATGATGTCATTGATTGCTATCGTCGCCTTGCGCAGCTTGAGAAGGCTGAGACGCTGCTACGGTAAGTGCCGGTTACTGTAGATAGGGAGGTTACGGTACTGGGTTACTGTAGATGATGCTGCTACGGTAAGTGCGGGTTACTGTAGTTGGGGTGCTGAAACGGTATTGATTTTGTGTGGATGACGCTGCTACGGTACTGGGTTTCTGTAGATGATATTGTTTCGGTACTGGGTTACTGTAGATGGTATTGTTTCGGGACTGGGTTACTGTAGATGACGCTGCTACGGTACTGGGTTACGGTAAAGATCTTTTTTATGAGACCAGGCTACTGTAAGTAGTGCCGCTATGGATGGTGCAGTGAAGTCGATGTAGAAGCTCCAGAAAGGAATTCCACTCATCAAAAGTGGATAGACCGTTTTACTGATGAGAACTGGTGAACTGTTACCACTTCCGTTCAACACCCCCAGGAGTGCATGGTGTAACTGTAGGTGGTTACTGTAGGTCCCCAGGGGTGCATGTTGTTGGGAACACTTCACTCCCGTGCTCATCACTGACTATTGTGTCCCGTTGGATGCAGTAGATAAAATATTCTTTATTCTTTATTCTTTATTCTTTATTCTTTATTCTTTATTCTTTATTCTTTATTCTTTATTCTTTATTCTTTATTCTTTATTCTTTATTCTTTATTCTTTATTCTTTATTCTTTATTCTTTATTCTTTATTCTTTATTCTTTATTCTTTATTCTTTATTCTTTATTCTTTATTCTTTATTCTTTATTCTTTATTCTTTATTCTTTATTCTTTATTCTTTATTCTTTATTCTTTATTCTTTATTCTTTATTCTTTATTCTTTATTCTTTATTCTTTACCATCTGCAAAAGAAAGAAGGTACATTTTACGATGTGGATTCTAAGTGGGTACGATGGTTACCGTCGCAAGCGATATCGGTTTTTTGGTGTTTGGTGTAATATAATATGCTATGAAAACATCGCCAGGCGCCTACACGCTGAGCGCCCCACAGACGCTGCCATTCTCTGCTCGCTCGGCGATATCTGCAACTCTTTCGAGATGTACGAGAAGGCGATCGAGGTGTGATTATTTATTTATTCATTTATTCATTTCTTTTTATTTATAATATAATTTTATATTTGTATCTATTCTGCTTTTCCTCCAAGATGCATTGATGCTGTACCTGGAGAGAAGTCAAAAGTTGAGAAAGTTACGATATCAGGATGAAATGAACAAGTCAACCATTTTTGGAGAACAGAAGAAGCGTGACCATAATTTGTGTCTTATGCGGATTTTCGAAAGCTCGAGCCTTTTTAGAAAATAATACATAATTATGTCCTCGCCAGGTCTCAAATGACAAATCTTCGCGTGCTCGAAAATCACTCGGAATGCTCTATCTACATAAGAAGATGTATGCTGAGGCACTAGAGCACTTTAGAAGGAGTACGCACCTGCAGCCGATCCAGGTAGAGGGGTAAAAGGGTAAAGGGTAAAGTTCACCGGAATCTAGAGATTTTCTCTGCCGGGGTTCACCGGTAAGGCCGGCTTCTGTGACATAAAGCCACTTGGGACTATGACTCCCACGGTGTCCGACTCCGGCTTGGGGGCGCCCAGAGGGGGTTTGCGGGTTTCCGATTTTATCATAGGGGTTTAAACGGTAAGCTGGAAGGAGAGCGTAGTTTTCTGCTCGGATACTAGAAGCGGGGTAGAAAAATTCGTTCATGGAGAGAAAGAGTAAACAGAGCGAGGAGTGGGAAACCGCTTTGTAAACTTTAAACTGGTGCTGTTCTCAGCTTGGCGTCTGGTTCAATATGGGCCACTGCGCATGGGAGCTGAAAGAGTACAGAGAAGCAGTTACTGCATATCATAGGTGAGCCTTACTCTGGATCGTCTCGCTGAGCCTTCTCTCTCCCCCTCTCTCTCCCTCCCTCCTCTCTCCCATTCTCCCTCTCTCTTCTCTCTCTCACTTTTCCTTTCCGTTAATATTTTTCGCAAATTCACAGAGGTTGAAAAAGCCTAATTTTCGCGAATCCTTCTGTTTGAATTACCAGTTGAGCAATTTCCAAAAATATGGATACAATATGAAAACATCGTCGAGAAAACATCGTTTGTGTTTTATGACTTGTTTTTGTGATGGTGATAAAGTATAAGTATAAGTGTAATATGATCACATGAAGTCGAATTCTGCACACAGGTGCGTCTCGTTCGAGCCCGAGCACTTTGAGGCGTGGAATAATCTAGCTGCAGCCTATATTCGCCTCGGCCAGAAGGAGCGAGCTGTCAAGATCTTGCAGGTTTGGATTTTCCGGTGTTCACTTCGGACTTTCGAGATTTTCTGTTGTGGAGAATTTCAGTCTAGTGAAGAAGGTGAGTCGACGACTTGTCTCTCGATCTCTACTCGTAGCTGTCAACTCCTAGAGAAACTACAAATAGAGAGAGAGTCCGGTTTTGTTCAGAAATCGGTAACAACCAAAATCTGTACCTTAAACAGTGATGGCAGGGCGGTGACTGGGTACATACCCCCCTCCTACATATTCTGTACGTATTCTCCACAAGCGGGAAAAATAGAGAAATTTTTCGAGGTTTTTGTGTCGAAAACAACTGGATCTTGCTGGAAAACGCTCAATTTGTCTATAACATTGTCCTCCTCTCCCATATTTCATTACAGCACTATTGTGGGTTCTCATTTTCACGATTTTCCTGCGCACCCCCTCTTACGTAATTTTTTATGGGAGTTCTAGTCACATACGCTGCCCATCACTGACCTTAAAGTTCGGATTTCCTGATTTCCGAACATATCCGAAAATTCCCGTCAGCTTTCGCACTTATTAGAGCTTTCTTTCGAATCAGAGTTGATCTAATCGATAGTCAATCAACTTTACAGGAAGCTCTCAAGTTCAATTTCGAGCATGCAAATGTCTGGGAAAATTTGCTGCTGCTGTGTATTGATACGAATGATACGAGGTTGGCCTGTTTATAGTCGGGGCTGACAATGAGAGGAAGGTGGGCTATATTCAGTTATACGTACGGTACCATTATCCGTACGTTGAAACTACCGTAATCCAATGAGTTTTAGACCTACGGATAATGGTACCGTACGGATACTGAATATAACCGGAAGGTGTGCGGGGTGTTATGCAGACTTTTCTTCTGCAACGCGCTGACTGCGCCGCTTTGACGGCAATTTGCGTTTTACCCCGTACCCCAGATCCCGCCTCTCGTCTTTTACCCCTCCATAAGAACTCTCTTGGCAATGTGTTTCAGGAGGATACTGTATGAGTTTTGACGGTGGGGTAAAACACAAACTCAGGAAAGGGGCGGTGCCTGGGGTTCGGGGTGAAACGCAAATTGCCCGCTTTGACCCAGCGCCAAGTTGGAGGCTCTAATTTTCCTCTCACGATCAGCTCCGAGCTATTTTTTCTGTATTTTCCAATTTTGAAGAAAGCTCCGTAGAGAGGATTAATCATAATTACTCGAAATGAGAACAATGCTAAAACGTTCTTCTCGAAAACGACACGTTCAACTCCAAAAAAATTTCGAATCAGACTCTGCAGATTCAGTGTCAAATGAATAATCATCAACAATGAAAAAGAAAAACCAAATGGAAGAATAAAATAGATATTTCATACGAGAACTCAAAACGAGTCTACTCATCTCTCTTCCTCTTTCTTATCTATATATCCATCCACCGTTGTTGAACAGCCTCACATCATTATCATTACCTGAATTATCTGCTTAACTGCCAAGCGAAGGCCCGGTAGATAAAATATAAATATATAAATCCTCTGCAGAGCTGCGCTCCAGTGCATCGAACGGCTCGCTGATCTGAAGAAGAAGCTAGAAGATGATGAAGTACTAGAGGCAATTGCGATTCAAGTGGATCAGCTGGTTGCGGAGGATGTGAGTTTCTCGTGAAATGGTTTTCAATTTTCTCAAATTTATCAATCTGCTATTAGAGAAAGATAGATCGAAAATGCACAGATAATTTTTCCCTTATATTTCAGTCTTTCATTTTTCTGGAAAGCTCGAACGAAAAACTTTCTATTAAAATATTTCTGATTTTGAGACATTTTTGCTTGCAGCCTACCATCCTCGACTATGCGCGACGCTGCCTCGGCCACCTTGCAGCTGTGCAGGCGCTCTCGGGTACGGTATCTCATTGTCAGATCTCATTACGGTACCTTAGATCTGACAAGCTTCTGAGGCACCGTATCTCAGATATCGTTGAAACGTGTAAAGAGTGAGCGATTAATTGATTGATTCTTCATCGCATCGCACGATTATGGATTTTGTAAGTTTGAAGAAGACACCATTTTTCTAGAAAAGCTCTCACAAAGGGAAGTTTAATGGTATTTTGATTCGAGGCACATACTCGGGCGTGGTAGCCGAGTGGTGTAAGGCGCTGCTCGGTTTACATCGGTCGTAGGTTCGATCCCGTCCTTGGTCAACCAAACCATCTATCCTTTCGGGGCGGAAAATTGGTAGGTTTCTTCCGTAGAAGGGCGCACCCAAGCCGGAGTCGTACACCGTGGGGGTCGTAGTCCCAAGTGGCTTTATGTCACAGAAGCCGGCCTTAGGAAATCTCTGAATTCCGGTGAACTTTACCCTTTACCCTTTTTTACATACTCAGGCTGTAGGAGCTCTCTATGATCTTTTTCAGGCCGAGCGTGGCGCGCCTATGCAAATCTCCGGCGCCCGCGCGAAAGCTCAGCTGATGGCGCTGGCGCCGGCGCCACGGCTGCCGCTGCCGTTGACGATGGCGACAAATTTGGCGCCCTGCTCGAGAAGGCTGTACATGCCTTTATCAAGACGCCGGTCAGTTCTCTCGTCATTCTAACGTACTATTTTTGGAAGTACTACATCGTCCCAGACAAAAATAAGCAGTCCTCAGGTTTGATAAAGAAATGGCGCACAAATGGTGGATTTCATAGAAAGATTTTAGATGGATAGCCTTCTCAGTGATAAAGAGCTTCTAGCTGAATGTGTGAGACAGTGTATAACTACCATGTCGGTTCGCTGTCTATCACTCACACGTCGATGGTTCGAATCCCACTACCGCCCAGACTCTTTTGTAACTTACTGCACAACTAACTTACTGCGTTATACACTGGTGTGAGAGACAAAGAGCGTTAGCGAATTCCAGAAAGACGCTGCGTAGACGACTTTCTCTTATCAATATCTTTTAGATGTTGCCAAGAGTTATCTTGGGAAGTTACAGTTATCAATGTTTGGACAAAATGAATCTTCCATGTCCGGGAAATAGACTATGGGAGCTACAAGGTTTATTTTGTCCAGATTTTGATAAATGTAACTTCCCGTTATCTTTGCAGACATGGGCAAAAGATGCTGCCGTACGCGGGCGCGCGCTAGACGCGGCTCTGACGCTTGCGGAGCACCGCATCGCGGCAGCGGCGGCCAAGGATGAGACGGCCAAGAAGCAGGTGAGCGGAAATTAGTATTACTTGCATTTGTAGAAAAAAAATGGAAGTCAAGATTATTATTGGTTTTTGTTCAGTCTAGGATATGATGGCGTGAAGAAAGTTGAAACGTCTAAAGAGGCACTATCACTGTGCCTGATAGATGGAGAGCGATTTAGACAACAACCAGGAGTATGCCTTGGGACAAAAACTTCTCCGATTTGCGCCCTCCTCAATTTTTCCATGTGGTCCCCCTTTGAAAATTTCTCTCACTTTGCCCTTATGAAATTTTTGAAGTTCAGTCCATTCTGCGCCCCCCTGGACGAAAATTCTGCTCTCTTCGCACACCCCTGACAGCAACATCAGAAAAAAGATGTACTCTCTGCACACAGGCGGGCGTTCGTGTGCGCCTAAATCTGCGGCAAGTTGTGACGCCTCTGGATAAGGCTGTAGCAGAGGGCGAGGCCCTTGCTGAAGAAGATGCAGAGATGCTACAGAGAGCAAAAGAGCTGCTTGCTGGGCTCTGAGCGGAGGTGAGAGAGAGGTGTGGTAGGATTCTACGCATTTAAAGTACGGTAGAGCTCAGATTTATCACCAATTAAATCCTCGTTGTTACAATTGTTAGAGGTAGAAAAATAGAATGCTCCACAAACGGTTGATCGGTTGACATCTCTTTTTAGAATGACTGGATGAGTTCAAACACTCTGATTTCCGAGCTATCAATGTCAGAACAAAAATTTCCTGCAAATTTCCGCACATAGAAAAATTAAATCGTCTCAGAGCCTGCGCGTCCGCTCCGTCCACCGCCTCTTCCCCCACGGATCTCCACGACGTTTCTCATTTGTTGATTTGTGCTCCGGTGTATCGATTGTTGATTTTTACAGTTTTTTCCGCTGACAAGTTGTTGAGAGTAAAGTTTTTAATTTTTTTCAACAATTTCGCTGTCAATCTTCTGGTCATATGGTCGAGTCATCCCACTCCCATGAATATCTGTTGTTCTGTCCGGTGGCGTCCGTGTGCCGTCCAGTGTACTGTAAATTATTTTTTACAGGCGTACAATTGCCGGCAAAGTAGCAGCTCTGAAGAGATGCTGCGAGAGAGGAGAGGAGCGGCGGCTGCGGAGAGAGATGAGGCAAGTTCCGTCTGGTTTTTTTGCAGAACGAGCAGGGGTGTGCGAGGAACAGAATTTCTGTCGAGGGGGGCGCAAACTGGACTAGAGACCGAATTTTTCATAAGGGGGGACCCTTTCGGTGAAATGGGTC
>CAVOJK010000621.1:0-29876 GCA_963695495.1 Hololepta plana
ACATGAAGGAAATTGAGGGGGCGCATATCGGGAAAAATTCTGTAACCAGGCACACCCCTGCTGTCGACATAAAAGTTCTGTTATCCGCATAGTCGTGAGATGGATATGATTACAAAACAAACAGGAAGATAACTGAACAGAAACTTACTTCAACAGAGCATTCGCCTTTTCTCGTGTATGAAGCTTGTTGAAGCAGTACTCCTGAAAATTGATACCTCCGTGTTGCTCTCAAACCCCTTTTAGACAGTCTCCTCTATAGTGACCGATCTCATAGCAGCTGTACAGCCTGTACAGTACAGGTATGCGTACGAAAAAATCGATTCTGGATTACTCGCCGTGGCAACCAGGTACGTGACATAGCTTTTCTGAAAGCCCTCGTCGAGCTGATCACTTTTCATGAATAACATTCTGCAGAATGAGTCCTGGAGGGGAATGAGTCCTGAACACCTCTTCTTATACCCCTTGTTAGGTTTTAGCAATGTGAACATAACGTTCAGAACGTCTATCCGGACTGTGCTACGAGTTTAACTCGAACCTACCTTCAGCGGCTCAGAGTTGAATCTGAAGGCAAACTCGAGCATCTTGCAGATGTCGGTGGCACCAGGATGGGACGCTAGAAACTGACAGCATTCTCTGAAACAGCTTAGTGGATCTACTGACAACTCGCTTCGTTCAACAATTTTCGTTCACTACGACAATCAGAGTTGACACTTCTTGTTTTCTCACGTTGATCGGGCTCGCGGAAAAATCTGTGTAGTACACATTTCTATGTCCGATAACAAGCGTCCATACATGGGCACGGTCGTTCCAGGAACGTCACAACCTCTTGTTAGTAGTCAGAATTCTATTGTCAGGAACCATGTTCGAGTCCTATTTGGCATGACATGACTCTTTTTCATTCTTTTTAGGCTGTGTCAGGACCCTTTTTGGAAACTTCGGAACGACAGCTGCCCATGTATGTCCAATTCATAACTTCATCATTCAACAAGAAATTTCTTCCTGAGCGCTAGCGAAAATGCTCCAGACACTCACTCGACCAGTCTTGAGAGAAGAAATCGATCTCCGAGAAACAACAGTGATTCAACGGTTTCACCTGCCATGAAGAGATTCATTGTTGTTTAGTCTCACTCAGTGTTATAACATTTCAACGTTTAAAAACTACTCGAGTCGGCCGTCTCAGACTACTTCACAGTGAGGGTGAAGAAAGCGAGAGACGCAGAAATCAAAACTGTGAATGAATATCTCTGTGTCTCTCGATTTCCTCACTCTCTCGTTTTACAGTAACCTGTAGCAAACTGAGTAGTTATACACTGGTTTCGCCAGGCCATTTTCCCCCATGACATGATCAGCTCTTAGGCGAGTCCACATTACTTTTTCAACCGTAGTTGCGACCGATTTCAAGCGGAGAACATCCTTACACAAAAACTGAACATTTTGCGAAAATAAATTATCACTTGTAATGCTCTTGCGCGTAGGATAAATCACGTAGAGCAACTCGATAAAATCTTTTGCAGCGACTTCCTTGATCTGTAAAAATATGCATAAGCTCGGGCATCTACTTCTCGTCAAACACACAACGAACTACTTTCATGGCAATTCGTTTTCACGGAAGGTTCAGTTGTCCGTGGAGGGACATTGTCCGCTAAACGATAACTGAATACAGCCCTTTTCACACCATGCCCCGAGTATAACGTTGTGACGGGCCAAGAAAGCTCTATCGTGTAAACTACCACATTTTCTGAGTTATTCAAAACAATCCAGACAAGTAACACCTATTGATTTTCTTCACGCCTGGTTCTTTGATGAGCACTTGCAGGGAAATGAGAATTGCGACGGAATGTTCGGAACGCAGACCTCCACTTGGCCTTTGCTCTCGTTGAAGTTGCCGAAGAAGAGCTTCGTGAAGTAGAGCGAATGGTATGCAAGGTACTGACGAGAAATAGACGTTATCGATTTTCTCCATGTTCGTGGACGATAGTAGGAAAGAATTTTTTCCCGAGAATCGAGTGATATGTTTCGAGTGACATCCGCACTAATTTAGTCTATGGCTAACCGCCAAATCCGAATAGCTAGCTGATTTTTCGGTCATGTTCAGAAATCCGTAGCGACCAAAATCCGTACGTTACTTTCTACCGTATACCGTCAGGATTTTGACCTACGGATTTTTGTCGATTCGGTTTTCTGAACATAACCGATTTTTACTGGATACTCGGAATATGTTGCTGCGTCTCCCGATGCTCTCAATCTATCATTTCACACTAACCTTGGGTTATCTGATACATTGTAGACTCTCCAACATTTTTTGGAAGTCAAGATCGGACTGCTATGATCAACAACTTACAGTTTCCAAACGAAGTTTCGAAACGTTGTGACTCATTTTTCCAATTAAAAGTCAAACTGTCTTACTCTTTTCTGCACAGCGATAAACTTGTCTTCTACTTGGACGACAATCTCTTCTTCCATCCCCTCTGGAGCTTCCCAGATGCGAATCGGATTCCCTCCTGAGTGATGAAAAACTGTTTATATTAAGAAATCCGTGGAAGAAGTTTGTTCAGGTACGGCAGAACATCTCCGAAAAACCTGATTACTAGTATTTTTTTCGTTCGTAATCTCACTCTCGCTGATTTATATTCTCATTGTCACTCGTTCGCAAAATCCGTCAATGAAATCCTGTTCCTAATCCAAAAATAGAATATTCACTGGTTTTGCCGGCACCACCCGCGAGCGGATCGAGGAGAGACATCTTTTGCCTGGAAAATTGTCCTCTCTGTATGCTAAGGGTGGGTGGCTGACAAGCTAAATGGCACTTCGCGTTTTTAACCATGCACCATGCACTCTACATCCACGACCTTTCAGAATAGAAGAAATGCGACGGTGAGAGGGTAGGGGGAGCGCACCACAAGAAAAGTAATGCTGGAAACTTGCCAAAAGCACGCGACGCTCACGCAACGCGCGAGAGAGCGTGTAAAACGAAGATAGTTTTCGCCTATACTACTGTAATTTTCGTTGTGGGAACTAGACTGTGTCGATTTGCACGGGTACAGTTTTTACCCATTTCAGTCTGCACTGGGTCCGTGCTTGCACCGAGTGGGTAAGCACGGAGAATGGGTAAGCACGCGAATTACCCGCGAATTACCCATTTGATCATAACTCGGCTATAAACGGTCGGATCGAGTTGAGAAAAATACTGGAGTGTAGAGCTCAACGAGATCTTTAACTTTGGGTGTGCGGAAGAATGGTTCAAAAGGCCACGAAAACACGCAGAATGACGTGAATATGCCCTTCGAATCTTTCAATGCGAAGAGCGCTGCTTGAGACATCAGAAAAGATGTTGTTCTTCGAATTTCTAACGAAAAAATGAACGAGGGAGGCCGAATTCGCGGGTAATTCGTGGGTAATGGAAAATGGAGCGTGGGTATATGAGTGAATTTGTGTAAGGATTCACTGTTTTCCGAGAGTTTTTGCAGAGTGAAAAATAAAATTAGTTGAAAATTGTACGATACATCCGGGAAGGTAGTCTACTGCGAATAGGCATGTTTTCCGGTTGAAATTTTTTTTGTACCTGAAGTTATTACCTTCTTAGCGGGAATTTTGTTGATTTTCTCTAGGGGTTACTCTTTGATGAAATATCAACTGAGACATATCAAATCAAAGCTCTCACACAGAGCTTTTCAATGATATTTTTTCCCATTGTCCGCATGAGCGTTTTTCACGTTTACCTCACCTGTGTTGGTTGAAAAAGGTGTGTAAAACACGTGCGCATACGATGCGCATATTGGATTTTTTATATGTTGTAGTGCTAACATTTCCGGTCAGTTTGACATTTCGAACGTCATGCTAAGTGTATCGACACTATGGTTTTCATAGCGTCAAAGTGTGAAGGTAACGAAAAAGTCGTCTATTGAATTCCCACTGGGCCGATTTTTGAACTTGTTCTGTACTTGGAACTCTCCAGTTTCAGAGTTTTCTGCTCTTTGCACTAGATCAAATGCACTGATATATCCAGAAAAGAGAGAAAAAACTGTAAAGAGCAACTTCTCATGAGAAAAACACTCAAATTATCAGATGCCCGATTTTCAGAGACAGAAAAAACCAAGTCTCGATACACTTACGGATGAGATTTTGGTGTCATAGGAACCAGAAATTTATGTTCTACAACATATCAAAAATCCAATATGCGCAAATGATATTGTCTTCGTAAAATCTACCTGTATATTTTAAGATTGCAGGTAAAAAATTAGAGAGGTGACCTAATTTTTTGACAAAATATCTCTGGATGCGCCTTGGAATGCGCTTCAAAACTAGGTATCACACGAATTCTGGTTGCATGGGGAAGGTGAGAAAATTAGAGTAACCTTCAGGTAGCAGATATAATAACTCCTCAGGTAGGACGTTCATTGGGTTTTCCACTTGGGAATTGTTCAGGAGACCCATGAGGAAGATTCTGGTGGAGTTTGAGCGAATTCAATTTTTCACTCTGCAAGGCCACAGTGAATCCTTACACAAATCGACTCATATATGAGTGAGTTCGCGTAAGAATTTAGCTTTTTTCGAGAATTTTGGCCAAGTGAAAAATTTTTTCCCGTTTTTTTCGCTCAGAGTTGTGGAGCAAGGCCATCTGAGCAAAAAACTAATTCAGACCCCATGCTCATTTTTCCACTCAAGCCAGGTATACCCACTCAGAAGTGCGATTTTCAAAACACATTTTCGAACGTTTCTCATGACTGCATCGACCAATTGCTACGAGCAGCACCTCAAAATGAGCGCCATTACCAGGCCTTTCCGGTGGTATTTTTCTCGATTTTTTATCTCTCATGATGGTCGCACGGCAGTACCACGGTGGGCTGCAAACCCACCTGGATGGGTCGGGCGGAGTAATTTTATTTTTTCATGTTGTAGCCCTGATTTTTCTGATTAGAATGGACGCTCCGCCCAAGCTCTAAACCTCGGCCGTTCTCCTGTAATAACGGTCAGAAAGTGAGGTTGAAGGCTTCCATCCCCTTTCTTTCTCGTTGAAAAACAGAAAAGAACATGGCGCATTCGTGTTTCGAATCTCATACATTGCATTTTGTCTCGTTTTCAGATTGCAAAAGTACAAAACTAGGTCATTAGTTCCCATGGCAATGAACTTCGAACTCTAATCGACCGACGTACTATTGAGAGAGAAAAACCCAATGTATGATATTCGAAACACGAATGCGCCATGTTATTTTCTGTTTTTTAACAAGAAAGAAACAGAATGGAAGCCCTCAATCCTACTTTCTGACCGTTATAACAGGAGAACGGCCGAGGTTTAGAGTTTGGGCGGAGCATCCATTCTGGCCAGAAAAATTAGGGCTACAACATGAAAAAATAAAATTACTCCGCCCGACCCATCCAGGTGGGTTTGGAGCCCACCGTGGTACCGCTGTGCGACCAGCAGGAGAGATAGAAAATCGAGAAAAATACCAGCAGACGGGCCTGGTGATGACGGTCATTTTGAGATGCTGCTCGTAGCAATTGGGCGATGCAGTCATGAGAAATGTTCAAAAATGTGTCTTGAAAATTGCACTTTTGAGTAGGTATACCTGGCTTGAACGGAAAAATGAGCATGGGGTCTGAATTAGTTTTTTGCTCAGATGGCCTTGCTCCACAACTCTGAGCGAAAAAAACGGGAAAAAATTTTTCACTTGGCCACACGATGCTAAATTCTTAAGCGAACCCACTCATATACCCATGTATATACTTTTCTTGCTAAACAGTTTTACCCCGGGTCAAAGAGCAGAGCACGGTGCATTCTTGTCGATTTTTGGGTAAACCCGGGGTAAACCGACACAGTCTAGTGGGAACCCACTATTGATTGCTGTTGACCGGTGAAAAACGACCGTCGCTCTGAAAGGTCGTGTACATCGGAGGACTTGGTGCAAAACGTATTGCAGTGCATGGTGCAAGGTTACGGTATGCTGGTGCAAAAGACAAACTGCCCTTGGTAGTTTGTCTTTTGCACCACGCGTTTTGCACTCTACAGTAAATTCGCTTGTGTATAATCGCTCAGGTCGCGGCCATACTACTGTACAGCGAGAGACAGAGGGAAAACAAGAGACCCAGAAGTGTAACGGGGAATCCGTTGATGTCTGTGTCTCTCGATTTCCTCACTCTCTCGCCTAACAGTAGTCGGCGACCTGAGTAGTTATTCACAGCAATTATTAATTGATTGATTAATTGATTGAGTGGAACCTTATCGATTAGCGTTGAACGATACAATTAGGATAGAAACCACTCGAAATTTTCGGGAAACGAGTATTATTTGTATGGTGAGCTTTATCATCCACATTGGCAAAAGATGAAAGGGCAACAAATAACATCGAAAATCCAAATTTTCATACAAACTGATTGTGAGAACTTTACAACCACTTTTGCTCAGAAAAGCACTGCGAACAAAGACAAATGTGCGCTGGATCTTGGAGCAGAAAATAAAAGTAAAATTGAGTGAGAAGACGATAAAACAACCGATGTCTCTTCATAATTCATTCTTCACATGGCGAAGGCTCAAAATTGAACAACGACTGTCCGATCTGAATAAATTGTAAAACTGTGTACAGACTCATTTTGATTCAGCGGATTACTCGAGTTATAATGAATATTTATGAGATCATCATCACTGTCATTAAGCGCTGCGAGCAAACTGAGAAACAGAGAGCTTACCACCACGACCAACAACATCTCTTAGATTCGAGCCCCCGGAGGTTATTTGACCTACAGTATCGTTTGTAACCTCGGTTTCGTTGAGGTGGATGATAAAGCCCTTGCTAATAAAATCGCCTCCTGGAGCACGTATGCCAGATACAAGAAACTTTTTTCTTTCGACATTTACTGTAGGTCGCTCTTGTGCTCTATAGCAACAGTAACACAGAGAACCAGACAGTTGGACAGTGCCTTCTGTGTGGAAGTATAATACAGGAGTGGCATGTAAACAGTTGATAGAGTTGATTGCCGCATCGCCGCTGAAGAATTGCATAGTAACTTCGGCTCTATAGCCGAAGCCAGCTGATGCAGAGATAGTGAATGTCACATTGTGCGAAAAATCGACAAGCTGCCTTGACGGGGCCCAAAGAGCAGGAGAGCTCTGAAAATCAGCAGATTTCCAATGTTCAAAGCTGTGATACGTTTAGTTTTTCTTCATTCTTTTCTTCATCTATATCAGTATGATTGAACAGTTTCTGATCAATGACAATTGATGCGTTGAACCATAGAAAACTCGACAAAACTTCTCTGTGCTGAACCGGGAACGCTAGCGCTTCGGTTAGAGGCAACCCGATTTCGTTCGTAACTTTCTCAGAGTGAATTTTCTCCTCCCTTGAATTCGGCAGAATTTATCCAGAATGAACTAGCAAAAATTCCTCGATTGTGAGCAGAAAAGGGAACTAACTGAAAAAGGAGCGCGGCCACTCGGAAGATCCATAATGTGCTTGAATATTCCGACAATTGTCTTTTCGGACATGGAGTTGTAGTAAGGCGATTGCCTGAGAAGATTCATAATTTCATTCCACAATGGAAATTCCAGCAACTGGAAACTGAATGTACTGTACATTTCTGAACCACGACACCAAATAGCAATCGCATGGTTCACGAGAGAATGGCATATTTTCGCACTTCAATGGGCTTTTTCAATCGTTTCAAGAATAGGCAATCTACGCCATCAAGTTTCTGAGATTAATTTCGTGTTCTCGAGTCGTTCGTTTTCCGTGAACTCCAAGCAAAAGTAGCAAAATAGCAGAGTAAGAGAAAAGATATGCACTGCAGTTTCTGAACCTTTTCACGAATTTTCATCGGCACGGGGTGAAAAAAATCTTGCTCACTTGAGCCTATAGACTTTCTCACGCGAATCGAGACGATCGAAGCAGTGGCGCTGAAAAGTTATTATTGTGAACAGTTTGTGTTTCCTTGATCGTGGAGTAAAAGACGTGGAGCATCTTCGTTTTTGCTCTTGCTATGTGTTGTAGACGGGGGAAAAGGAAATTTTTTTGAACTGCCTTCAGGGAATCGGAGTTGAATCTGAAGGCACACTCGAGCAGCTGGCAGTTGTCGAAAGAATGATTGGATAACGCTAGAAACTGACAGCACTCTCTGAAAGAATCGGTGAAGTTTACTCATCTTGACAGCTCGCTTCGCTCAACAAATGTAGTAAATGTCGTCTATCAGAGTTGATATTGCTTTCTTGAGTACCGACTACCGACTTTCTCGCGTCAATCAGGGTGATGACAGAATCTGTGTGTTATGGTTGCTATATCAAAAGCATACGTCCAATTGATAAACCTTCCATCAAACGCCACTATCTGATTATGAAACATACTCACTCGACAAGTCTTGAGAGCTGAAATTTTTCTCCGAGTAGCAACAACGATTCCACGGTTTCACCTGCGAGAACTCAGTTAAAATTTTCTTTATCCCGTTTTCTTTGTCAGAGTACGATTAGTTTTCTGACCTATTCAGATACCTTTTGATTGAACCGTGAGCAGGGGTGTGCGAGGAGCAGAATTTCTGTTGAGGGGGCGCAAAATGGACTTATGTTCAAATTCTTCATAAGAGTTTCAGTGAAAATGGTCCTGCAAAATGAAAGAAACTTCAAGAGGACCACATTGAAAAACTTAGGGGCCACAAAGTGGGTACTTTTTCGACAGGGAGACCACATGAGAAAAATGGGGGGGGGCGCAACTCGGCAAAAATTCTGTCACCAGGCACACCCCTGACCGTGAGCGATTCCAATTTCAACATGACAAAGATTATGTGCCGAAAAAACGCGCAATCTTATATCGCTCTTCAAAAAAGTTTATAAAAAACAGAACGCTACAATGTCTGAAAGGACGTACTCGTAATGTTCTTGCGCGTAGGATAGATCACATAGAGCAGTTCGATAAAGTCGGTCGCAGCGACTTCCTTGATCTGCAAAAACATGAATCAGTTCTAGATAGCATAAACTTTTTGCTCAATACCTTTTTGCACAGTGCACCACAAACCGTGAAGCATTCCATCTCCTCTATACTTCTCACGGTCATTTTTGCACAAGCTTTCTTGTCTCACACCAGCCATGTACGGCCTTGTTCCGTGCCCACTAGTCATTTGCCTTTTTTCTTTTTTTTATTCTTTCACTTCTAACTACTGGGGTAATTGTAGTAACAACTAGCATCGATCTTCCATCTACTCATCTACAGTAATTAACTTCATAGTAAAAAATCCCTGCGAGACCAGAGCTCTCCCATTCATGTTCATTTGACTAAACGAGGGCAAAGGTACTGGCGCTGAGAAATGCCGGAAACGAGCGAAAAACATAGAACTGCGATGCAAACCTCCACTTGGCCTTTGCTCTCGTTTGAGTCGCTGGAGAAGAGATTCGTGAAGTAGGGCGAATGGTATGCGAGGTACTGATGAAAAATTCTGTCAACCATGAAGAATAATCAGAATAGACTTTTTCAACAAGAATTTGACTTGTTTGTTGCATTGATTAGGCCAATAGATAGCGGCCAGTTATCGAATGGATATTCCTCAATGTACTCAAGAGCTTCCACTTCCCCATGAAATGAAATTGAGTCAGTTCTCGGCTGCACTAATTTCTGATGATTCTGATTACCTTAGTGAGTAACGTCTGCGAAGTTTTATCTATCTTTTCTGGACACAAAAACGACTTCATTAGTCCAGGAGTTTCAATTTGAACTTGAGGAGATACGCAGTTCATTTTGTCCAGCAAAGAATAACTTCAACTGGTCGCTGATTGACTAACTCTTTCATGCACAGCGATAAATTTGTCTTCTACTTGAACGACAGTCTCTTCGTCTATCCCCTCTGGAGCTTTCCAGATGCGAATCGGATGTTCTCCTGATAGAAAAAAATTATGTCAGGTTGTAGTAATTTGCCCTTGCCAGATTATCACTTCTCAGTTATTCGGAAACAACCTCTGAAGCTGGAAAAATCATCCAAATCTTCATAAATTATCGAAAGAATGATTTATCGATCTAACAACAAAGAAGATTCTTTAATTTTGGAAATAGCTACAAACAATCAATCAATCAATCTTTGTTGCACTGGAATGGTGGATGTTTTTTTAATGAATTGCAAAACGTACTCGTTTTGCCTGCATCGCCTCCGAGCAGATCAATAGCGGACATCATCTGCCTGTAAAATTGAGCTGGGTTAGTTCCATGAATGGATGAGTGAAGGGGAGGGGGGTCTGACAACGAGCCGATGAAAACTGGATCTGAATATGAGTGGGTTCGCGTAAGAATTTAGCATCGTGTGGCCAAGTGAAAAATTTTTTCCCGTTTTTTTTTCGCTCAGAGCTGTAGAGCTAGGCCATCTGAGCAAAAAAACTAATTGAGACCCCATGCTGATTTTTCCGTTCAAGCCAGGTATACCTACTCAAAATTCGATTTTCAAGACACATTTTCGAACATTTCTCATTACTGCATCGACCAATTGCTACGAGCAGCACCTCAAAATGACCGTTATCCCCATGTTCACACCATGCCACCCCTGAATGCTGGATTTTCCACCCATCTTTGTGCTGGTGAACCCAGACCAAAGTTCTACATATCGAGTTTCAAAAATTTGAACCTACTCAGGCAGGTTCGCAAAGCTATAAAAAAGCTGTAAAGCTGGCATTTTTCAGCCCTTTGTTTTAGCTGCGAAACAGCTTTTTTGGAGCTGCAGCAGGCCTGCTGCAGCTGGTGTCAGCTTTTTTACAGCTTTTTCGTGGCTGCACAGCCGCTTTGCAGCTGCACTACAGCTGCGATCTAGCTTTTTCTGAGCTGCACCATGGCTTTATCGTAGCTTTTCTCTGGCACTCATTTGGATGCTTTCATACTGTATTTTTCCATCCTACCCACAATTTAGCTGTGAATTCTTTCTCGCGGGATTGAGAGTCAGCGAAAAACTTATAATCACACGCACAAGCATGACAACAGGTGGTAGACAGAAAAATAAGTGTTTCTATTGAGAAAATATGACAACTAGGACTGAAAGTGATCAGATACGGTATGAAACACAAACAAGAACGTGGCTATTGGGCACTTTAGTCGGGACCAATACGGCGAATTCGATGAAATGAGGGGGTGGTGTGCTTCCGCTTCTTCTTGTTCAGCTGTGGAGCTCTTCTCGACAAGCAGACATCGACGGCGCTCTGTAATGATATCGATATTCCTCTATCGTCCATCTTTTTCAGTATAGCGCAGGAAGTATCTCCAGGCAGGTGTGAAACGATAATTTCGTCTCTTAAAAGGTGCCAAATTGATTGTTATCCTAACTATTAGGTTGTTGCATAAGTTCGTGTGCAAATGAGTTACCAACTTCAAGTGCCTGCCGTTTGATGACAAAACGAGCGGCAAACAAACGGCAGTTTTTATATTGTTTCTTCATGTCTTCTGATTACATGGTTAAAGTTTTGAGAGCATACCTTCTGGGTCAGGGTGGAGAGAATTTTTCGAAAGTGCCCTAATCGAAATTTACTAGGTGTCCTTTCGAATTTTTTCCTCTCCCAAAAAACAGCTGTGAGACGTGCTTCCTAGTATGTTTCGAAAGAGAAATGTTGGGCGAGTTCCTATGCAACTTAGCTTATTTTTCCCACTACCACAAGTAAATTGAAAAGACTACTGAAAACGAAGTTCAAAACTGTCGTAGTGCTTGTATGAATGAATAGCGTTTTCTCGGCCCACGGATGAGTTGGACTCAAATGGTATTGCCTTGCCAAAGATGAAGTGTTATGTGATTTCTACTTCAAGGGGTTTCTCATCGAACTACACACCCACTGAATGGGAGCAATCAGGATGAGGTCACTCCGGAGATCCCAGTTTTTTCTAATCCCCTTCACTATCACATGCCAAGCACATTGACGAGAATATGGAAAAGTATCTCTCCACAATCTAGACACTTGGAATAGTCAATTTTCATCTTGGTTTGATCCAGTCACGCCGGGATCTGGAATGGTGAGAGACCAAAGATGCTGGTACCATCCTCATATTCTCTCGCTTTTCGATAGAGTACGAAAGACCCACTAAACTCACTACTGCGCAGTTCAAAAAGAAGCGGGCGGTGAGCAACTCAAACCATGAGAAGCCTTCATTGTATGGTCAATGTTAAACACAAAAAAGACAGGATATCTCTTGCCTTCAGAAAATGATAAATTATCGAATGACACCAACTTGAAGCTCGACTTCGAGTAGTGTTCGTACCCCTGTTTTTCTTCTCGTTGTGATGTGTACCAAACGCGCTCCAACAAAAGTTTACAAGAGCTTAGCAGTTCGTTTCATGTAGGACAGCAGTTCGAAACTAACATCCTCATTCTAAACGGGACCCACAAACGTCAAAGCACAGATTTCCAATTTTAACCTATGTTTCTCCTTTCAGTAAATCCCTCAAAAACAAGGGGCGGACAGGTTCTTCTGTATTAGAATATTAGAGGAGTCTACCAAACAGATAACAAATAGAATCCAACTGAATTTCGCTGTAGCGAACGGGTACGATTTTTGGAACATGACCAGCAAATGCACACGAACTTATGCAACAACCTAATACAATAATCCTCGAAAACGCTGTTTATAGAAATGAACTCCTCCGGCGCTACCGTAACCCATTTCACCTTTTACCCCGGTCTCTGACCCAAAATAATCATAGGAGGTAGGTTATAACTTCATAGGGATGATCACTGCTCATTTTTTTACTTCCGGCATGAAGCAGACAAACAAGAACACCTTTGCCGCTACCGTAACCCATGTAACGTGTGCTTACAACCTCGATAATGAAACTGGCACTACACTAACAGACAAGACGTGAGGAAAATCGATTCTGCACCTATTATTTATGAATGCTAAACAAAAATATCTCCGGCGCTACCGTATACCCAGAGAGAAATGAGTCTTGGAAATGCGATTTGTGACGGGTGTCGAGAGCCCTATTGTGCTCATTATCAGTTTGGGTATACTGTAGGCTCGGGAATTTTTCGGTTCGCAGATATTAATACGGAAACATTAAACCTTCAGCTTTCCATCGTTTTTCCTGCTTCTTCCTCTCTCTCGTTCTCTCTCGTTCACTCTCTCTCTCTCTCTCTCTCTCTCTCTCTCTCTCTCTATCGTTCTCTCCCACACATCCTTTCTACGAGTTGAATATAGAAGCTATCAGTTGTGAATATTAACTATTATATTCAGGTCGTTTGGACGAGAGAGTGAGAAAACCGAGAGACACATACATGAACTGATTCCCCGTCACGCTTCTGCGTATCTCGTTTCCCCTGCTCTCTCGTCTTACAGTAGTCTAGCGGTGACCTGAGTACACAGAGTTCTATGAGGAAAAATTGCCAAAACTAAAGTCCTTCATTTTTGAAAAAAGCTATGGAGAGTGGCAAAAATGATGTTGCTCCACAGTTTCATTTTAGGGTTAGGGTAGTTCACAGGCTGCGCGAAAAGGAAGATTTTTCATGCCGGAATAAATAACAATTTCGCAGTCAGAGCAACACATTTTTAATAAAAAAATACTGCAGGTCAATTATGATTATCTTCTAGTCCTCTCTTATCTTTAGTTAACAGTAAGAAGACTCACCCAACCACATGAGCCATACGGAGTAGGCGCTTCTGTAGTGGCTGCACCGGGCGGTAGCGCCTATAAAATGTTCCATCTTCTATTGTATTAATGGTTGAACGAGTTTTTCGCGAATTTATGTAATGCTCACAATCAGCAGAACTGGCTTCAACTTGAAGAAAAACTTCAGTGATCAACGTTTGATGATATTTATGTATTATGTGATTATCATTAAATAAAAATACTCTCAACAACCATTAAATATGAACAATTAAAAATAAAACTACGTAGGCAATCCTCATTTTCTATTATTTTTAGCTAACATATATGTTACATATTGTCGGGAGAAAATGTGAAGAGGTAAAAATTAGGGATAACTTAGAATGAACTTACTCACTCAAGCTTAAAAAAGCAGCCAGCGAACGTTGCGTTGAAGTTGTTCACCTTTTCCATTGCTGACAAACGATGTTTATTCAGTGATCGGCAAATTCGATTAGATCGTGCTGAGGAATCACCTATGACTCAACCGAACAAACACTCAAGTTAACAGTTTGTTAAGTTTAAGCTTTGAAGCAGTGATTCATTTCTGTCAGAGATTTTGTTAACATTGAAATGGAACAACCTCGTCAGCCGATGATCGTGCGAGCAGCCGAGGGCGTCCATACTCGCGGCGCTCGAAACTCTGACAGAACACAATCTCATAAAAGAGAAGCGGCACCAACCGTTGTTCAAGCGATGATGAAGAAATGAAATTACGAGCGAAGAAAAGCGAAATAGAAATCGAAATCTAATCACGAACTTTTCTATTGAAAACTATGCGCAAAGTAGTATGCCACTAGGGCAGCGTAAAGCAATTCTTTGTGCGCACTTGGCGTCAGCTGCACAGCGGCTTCGACTTAGCTGCACTGTAGCTTTTTTTGGGCTTTGTGCTCATTGAGCTAGGTGTGAACTTTTTGAGAGCTTTGCAGCCGAAACAAAGTCCGTATAAAGCTGAAGTGCAGTTCGAATTCGGGTGCAGCCACGAAAAAGCTGCGAAAAAGGGCTGTATCAGGCCTTTAGCTTCGTTTCGGCTTTTTTATAGCTTTGCGAACCTGCCTGAGCTACGGCAAAAGAACTTTTTCCAATTCGAGGGCAATCGTCAAGTACGCGTTTTTCGGTATCAAGGAATCGGAAGCGGTGAAGTTGTGAAACTCGCTGCCAGAGACGAGATTGGCGGATCTTTGATCTGCAAGGAGTCTCACGCAAGCATTCCTCTGGGAGAGCAGCGAAAAGCCGAAGAGCTTGTCGGCAGTTACTTCAGAACTTACAAGTGCTATGCTCGTGGAACTTGCTCAGAACAAGAGGAGAAGGAAGACGAGGAGAACGATGGAAAAGGTCACCATGCCCATCAAGCCTCTCGTCCCGGCTATTTCACTTGCAGTGATCCCAACTGTGTGAGCGAGTTCTCCACTCTCGAAGGAAAAGATCGACATGAGCTCATTGGAAAGCATCACTACAAATCGTACAAGGAGAGCTTCCATGACGTCGCGATCCAGACATGGGCAGATCAGCTCCAGAAAACTTCAACTGAGCACGAAAAAATCGTGAGCGATTTCATGCAAGAAGCACAGAAACGAAGTTTCACTAAAGAAGGCGTGGACGAAGGCTGGGCTTTCCGAAATCCTTCTCTGAAAATTCGATTCACCGCGGATCAGCTTGATTTCCTGGAGCAAACGTTCATTGCTGGTCTAAGGAACCCTCAAGAGCGCAAAACCCCAGAACAAGTGGAAACCTTGATGGAAACTCTTCGAAGTTCGAATGGGAAGAAGCGCTTCGAACCCAGACACCGGCTGAGTGCGAAGCAAATTCAGGGATGGTTTGGCCGCAGGACCAAAGCAGAGCAGAAATTGATCCAAGCGAAAGCCCACAACTCCGAACGGAAACATCCAAGAGACTTCCGGAAGAAACGAACGAATGAAGAGATCCAGAAAGAGATTTGGAACTCCCTGGAATTGCACATACTTTACACGGACCCCCGTGCATCCGACCTGAAGTCGTACGGAGATCAGACTGATCACCGCAGAAGATGCCTTTGACGATGCTCTCCATGATGTTGAAAAAACCGATGAATTTGTTGTTCAATGATGAATCCAGTTCGTAAATATTGATTTTTTTAGTAATAGTAATATTTCGAAGAAACCTGCACATTTGGACCACACTTATCACTATTTCCATTTCTGACAGTTTCATCAGTTGTGCTTTTTGAAGACGGATAAAACCATTTTCCCCCGCCTCCAGGTCTGCTTTAAACATGTAACCTACACAAAAAACACCTGTAGAATCCAAATCCGGCAAAAAAAGTGACCTTCATAATTTGAGAAATGGCACTTTTTTAAATTTTTTCGAAAAAACGAAAAAAAAATTTTTGCAAAAAAGCTTGTATTTCTGGCCCACAAAGTGCAAATGTTTCGTGTTATGACTTTTTTGAAAGACACAACTCATGATCAAAACATACCAAAAATTCAAAACAATCGCTCAACTGCGACGAGAGTGGAACCAGTTAGAACTCAGTCACTCAAAAAACACCCACGAAAACAGGTTTTTTGGCCATAACTTCCTATTGGTTTGAGCAATACTTTATTTTCACCCCATTTTGAAATCTCCTTTCAAAGGCGGTTCTTTTGGTATATAACACTACCTATGTACTCTTTTGCTAGCACGAAGTGCCGCTTCAAAATGACCCTCTCGGAGAATGCGTGGTAAACTCTCTTCGTTTCACACGCTCTCTCGTGCGTTGTGTGAGCGTCGCGTGCTTTTGGCAAGTTGCCAGCATTGCTTTTCTTGTGGTGTGCTCCCCCTACCCTCTCACCGTCGCATTTCTTCTATTCTGAAAGGTCGTGTCTACGTGAGGCTCTTGTGATATTCTTCTTGGTGGACACGGTTCTTGTGATATTCTTCTTGACGGACACGGCTTTTGAACGATTACACCAAAGCGAACCGTAGGTCACGCATTTATCCCGTTTTTCAACCGCGTCAATCTAGCTAGAAAACGGTAATCTATAGCAACCAGAGTGCGCATGGTACAGCTTTTTATAAAATTTTACGAGCTTCACTGAAAATGCTTTCAAAATCAAAATTTCAGCTGAAACGCTTTTTTCTCTAGATTTTTGCTGTTCTTATTGGAATTCTGCACTCTCGGTTTACTAGAAATCATAATTTCCGTTTCGAAATTCGACTGATTCCAATAATGCTTTGCGATTGCTATGTAAGTTTCAAGGAAATTTAGCTACAGTACTCAACTCACAATCAGGAATCTATCTTGTTCTTGGAGACTACTTGAAGTGTGGCCTCCTCACCAGTGGAACAAATAGCTCACTCGGCAAAGAGATCACATGTTGGAGCGTTGCCCGAAGAGTCTTCTCCGACATTTCATTGTAGAAATCCGAGGTCCTGAGATGATAAACAACTTGAACATCCATACTATATATAAAGGAGCTGTTTGTGTGTGTGTGTGTTCGTGTGTAAGGTCCAACCCGCTATGAGTGGGGCTTCCCCGAGGGGTCCCACTGATAAGTGATAAGCACTGATAGGTGCCCCCAGGGCATGCGCATATCTCTGCGGTATCGCTTTGGCGCCAAGCATTTCCGCCGCCCGGCGCCAGGCAGCGGAATAGTGTCTCAAGCGGACCCGGGAATTGAGAAAGGGAGGGGAAGCCGATATTTGTACCCGATTTCAGTACTCTAGAATGTTCCATTGTTTACTCCGATAGTACACGATGTTCCGCGAACATTCTAGAAGGAAGTTCAAAGTACAACTGTATCAAAAAGTGTAACCCTTTGAACTTTTGCGACGCCTCGAGGCGGCGCAGCCTAATCTAGTCTGATATATTCTAGAGGTGTGTCGTTTGAATTGACAAAAAGGCTTCTCTCGATTGAAGTCTGGCCAACTCTCTCTCTTTCTGCCTCTGCTATGAAAACGAGAGCTCAGTGTCCAACAACTCACAGGTTGTCGGCAATTTGCATTTCACCCCACATCCCACACCCCAAGCACCGCCCATCACTCAACATTGTCGATTTTATAATCGATACAAATCAATATTCAATCGATAAATAGTATGTTATCAATGATAATAAATCAATATCAATCAATAAATAATCTATATTTATCGATTGCTTATTGATTGATAACGACTTTCGAGCGGTGGGTGTGGCCAAGTTGGGGTGATGGGCGGTACTTGGGGTGTGGGGTGTGGGGTGAAATGCAAATTGCCCAGGTTGTCAGGTCATCCCGAGACTACTGTAAGGCGAGAGAGTGCTGGAAACGAGAGACGCAGAAGCGTAAAGGGGAACCAGTTAGTATCTGTGTCTCTCGATTTCCCCACTCTCTAGCCTAACAATAGACGGGGATGGCGAGTAGTTATTTACTGCGAAAACTTACATCAACAGAGAATTCGCCTTTTCTCTTGGATGAAGCTGGTTGAAGCAGTACTCCTGAAAAGCACAGTTTTTCTTGTGATGCACACAATTTTGCCTGCGAAAAGGAAAACTTTGCGGTTACTCAGTTTACGTTTTTTCCAATTGTCAGTCTAGCCGGGGGCTCACTTTTCTACATTCATTGCATCCTCCTGTTGACCAAAAGGTTGATTCGGAGGTCAACATATTTGATATCGTCCGCTCTCGGCTGGCCCACTTTTATAGGGAGGACTTCCTCTTACATCTTCAGTTTATTTGCTGCCTTCGGACAGAAACTCTGTACTTATCCCATCCTTTACAGTGAATAACTACTCAAGTCGCTGCTAGACTACTGTAAGGCAAGGTAATACGAGAGAAGTAGAAGTGTAACGGGGAACGGGTCATGTCTGTGTCTCTCGATTTCTCCACTCTCGCCTTACAGTAGTCTGGTGCCGACCTGAGCTGTCATTACTTCCTCCCCTGTTTGGTTACACGTTCCTAGACCCGAATCAGTGATTCTCTCACCTTGAGTGGTTCATAGTCATGCTTGAATGCATACTCTAGTAGCTGACAAATGTCCAGATTCTGTGTAGCACATTGCTTTGACAGGAATTCGCAGCACTGCCTGCAATAAAATAGAAGAATGTGGAAACATTTCTACAAAACAAGCAATATGACGGGTTCTTTTTCGAAATCACTCTTTTCTGATAGTGTAACTAGATCGAACAACCGAGACCCAAAAGTTCAAATTTGTTGCGCTATCGGATATTTTCATAGAATTTACTTCGAACTAACTGATTTTTATTTCTCATAAGAGACGTGGAGGCGGTAAAATGTTCATGTCCAGCGTACAACTCCTGAGGTCGCCGCCAGACTACTGTAAGGCAAGAAAGTGTGGGGAACAAGACGGGGAACCAATTAGTGTCTGTCTCTCTTTTTACACACTCTCCCGTCTTACTGTAGTCTGGCGGCGACCTGAGTAGTTTTACACTGCCCAAGTCCACAATAAAAAATCAGCAACTGACTCGATGAGTCTCGTGACAAGAAAGCGATCAGCTAGAGAGAGCACAACTTGCACGTTTTCAACTGCAAGAGTTATATTAAGACTTCGGTAGATTGGAATTCCTATATTAAGACTTCGGTAGATTAGAATTCCAATCGTATACGGTAAAACATGGAGTGTGGATTTTGGGCTGTACAGACTTTCAGGCATATCCGCTGCAAACAGGTTGAACGAGAAAAAATAATCAAAAATGTTCGTAAAGTTCGTTCGATTAGGGAAGAAAGGGAAAAACTTGGCAAGAGGAGAAAATGTCAGCGACTAGAAAGCACACATTTTTGTTCTAATTGTAAGAGAAAAAATTAGCTCTAGAAGGAACCTGAGATAGATTTCTGCGTAGGATAGACTACGCGGAGAAACTCGATGAAGTCGTCAGCCTGTACGTCTTTCATCTGGAAGGACAAAATGAAGTATACAGATTTTTTAGACGATTCAAAAACATCTCTCAAAGGATTTTGAATTCTCAGCAGTTTTTCACATGGAAATGTAACAGACGCGTTCACTTGTATAATCACAACTGCTAGTTCTTCTTTTCTTTTTTCCAAGTCAAGAGAGTGGGGCAAATCAAGAGACACAGAAACAACTGGCTCCTTTTTACATCTCTCGTTTTCCCCACTCACTCGCCTTAGTGTTCTGCCGCGAACTGAGCAGAATTACCCTGGAGTTTTCTAACAGTTCAGTGTACGCAGCCCAGATTATAGGCCCTAGAAAATTTGATAACAGTCAGATTCCAGTTTCATAACTACTAACCTGTACTTCACCTCTATTCTCATTGAACTCGCCAAAGAAAAGCTTTGCAAAGACGGGAGAGTGGAGTGCTAGACTCTGATTTTATTTATTTATGTTTATTTATTTACAAAGAGTTACATAGAGTTACATATACATAGAGTTTTTGTCTTTTTTTCAAACAAGTGAACTAAATGAAGCAAAAATGATCGACCAATTCACAACCTTCCATCTTTCTAACAGAGTTGAACCACCCTGTTTGCTTCGGTATTCTCGAAACATACAGTACTTGTGAAACAGCTTATAGAGTGTATCAATACACAGGTCGCTCCAGATTACTGTAAGGCGAGAAGTTGAGCAATTTGAGAGACACAGACATTAACTGATTCCCCGTTACACTTCTGTGTCTCTCGCTTTTCATACTCTCTCGCCATACAGTAGTCTAGCAGCGACTTGCGTAGTCATACACAGATCCTACAACACTGAAAGTTTGTACACCTCGCCTTTTTCTGGTCCATTTTCCGAGTCCGATCTAGAAGGAAAAAGGTCAGCTTCAGTTATCATTCATATGAAATGCACTACATTACGATAAAGTTCAACGTACGGATGATGATTACAGAACAAGGACGAAAAAAGTCGACTAACTGGTAAAAGTGGGTGTATCTCACACACAGATCAGCTATGAATTTCTACAAAAAAAACCTACGAACCTTTTTTAATAGTTGAAAATGGGCCGAAACAATTCAAAACAGACCCTCTTCTGAACAGCAATGAACTTGTTGCCCACTTGGACGATGCTCTCCTCATCGACGCCCTCTGGAGCTGTCCAGATGCGAATCGGATCATCTCCTGATGATCAGTAGTCATATATCACAGTGAAAAATCTGATTATTTTCAGCTATCTGTAGCGACGGCTATCCGTACGTTGAAACCTACCGTAATCCAATGAAACTCATACACACGGATAACGATACGCGACCGATAATTTAACATGACCAGTAAGTGGGTGACATGGCACGTAGAGACTGCTTCAGAGGACCATTGAGAAAAAATGTCTCGATTTCGTACAGACATCGTCGACAAATTCAAGAAAAGCCGCTCGTTTCACCTATTCTCTGAAACTCACCCATGTAGAATATTTCGAACCCTTGTCCCTCAAATTTTCCCTGATGTTGCATGTTTTTGAACCGGAACAGTATTTTATTACGCTGTGAAGCGAGTTCACTGCAGCCTACGAATCAACAACGCAAAATGTTCTTTTAAATTAATTTAGTTATTATAAATATAAAAATCTTGAAAGAGCGTTAATAAAAACTAACTGGTTTTGCCGCTTTTATCGAGCGCATCGGCCGCCATCCTCATCCAGAGCTATCTGGAACTGAATTCAGCTAATAACTTCCCAGGTCGGTGCCAGACTACGGTAAGGCGAAAGAGTGGGAAAATCGAGAGACACAGATACTGACTGGTTCCCCGATACGCTTCTGCGTCTCTCGTTTGCCCCACTCTCTCTCGCCCTACAGTAGTCATTGTCAAAAATTTGCTCAAACTCAGGTCAAAAGCCTGCTCTCTTCTCTCTCTTCTCATATTGTTACCACATCTTTTCCAGCATTTCTGATATGTGGAAAACTTTTCAAGCTAGTCTCATGGCTTGAGCGATAAACTTTTTGGTAGAAACCACTGGAAATTAACTGTGGAAGAATTTTCGGAATGTACAGCTTTATCAGCAGCAAAAGGTCAAAAAGCATAAGTTCCCAAGCGAAAAATCCAGGAGTAAAAAAGTGATTGACCAGCAAAAATAACATATCATAATTGTGTCATATCCGAGACACTCTCATTTTGCCATAAACAGATAGAAAAGCCCGAACAATAATAGGAGCTATACAAAATATTCGAAGCAGACGATGCTACACATTAATTTTCAAATAGCAGATTACAGATTAGAAGAGTTTGCAAAAATACAGGATAAACGGATTTGTTCGGAAATCTGTAGCGAGCGAAATGTGTGATTCCAGTAATTTACGGAGAAAAGTAACGTACGGATTTTGTTCGCTACGGATTTATGAACATATCCGCAAAAGCTCAATCTGAAGGCTCAGAGCAAAGTTGAGGTCAGTCAGTGTGCAGGCCTGCAGCAGGCACGTGTACAAGTATGTCCGACTTTTAGACATGTGCAAACGACAAAAGTAATCAAGCAAAAGCATGAATATTATCGGTTATCCGTAGTTGTGACCATTACCTGTACGTCAGATCGGGAATACATAGAATACGGTATAATTGCATGTTTGTGTGCTGATTGTAAGGAGAACTCGATATCGGCTGAGTTAGACTAAAATTTGCCTAACAACTATGTAGTAAATTTTACACCACCCTGACTGATTCTGAGTGAGTTTCATTACTAATCAACACTGTGATGTGAGTATCAATTATGCGCACCAAGAAAACTGGGAAACAGTTAGTTTATCATATTCAACAAGGTTCTGGAGAGCCCAGCCACCAGAGATAATTTGACCTACTGTATCGACTGTTCCAGATGTCTCTTTGAGATGAATGATGAAGCCTTTGTCATGATAGCTTTCTTCGTTACAACGTAGGCCAGATACAAGAAACTTTTTTGAGCCAACATCTAGAGCGTTCTTGTTGACCTCATAAGAACAGCAGCACTCAGGAGAGACTTTGAGAATGCATTCAGGTCGCGAGTATGATACTTGTGGCGTGTGAGGACATAAGACAGACCAGCCCGCCGGCTCTCTTCTGAATATTTGCATGATGATCTTAGCGGAAAAGCTGTTGGCGCCATATAGATTGAAGGTGATAAAGTGCGCATAGACGAGAGGCTTCCTCGGTGTAGCCACGATGTTTGCCGTAGGAGGACTCTGATCAATATACATTGACATCAGTGATGGGCACGGAGGTGACTGATAACTTTACCACACCCCTTACGTAAAGTTCACTGTGTTATCCCTTTTGTTCAAACCCTTTTAGGCGTGTGTTACGATGCTGGTTTTGACTTCAGCCCATAAAACACACGTCGTGGGTTCGCTCACCCAGCAAGCAGAAATCTTTTGTAGCATTTCAGTCATCTGCACATCACTGATTGAGATTCATTCCATGTTGATCTAGCGAGTTTACTGACCGAAAGCACGACCTTTCAGAGCGACGGTCGTTTTTCACCGGTCAACAGCAATCAATAGTGGGTTCCCACAACGAAAACTCTCTTCGTTTTACACGTTTTTCTCGCGCGTTGCGTGAGCGTCGCGTGCTTTTGACAAGTTGCCAGCATTACTTTTCTTGTGGTGCGCTCCCCTCACCTTCTCACCGTTGCATTTCTTCTATTCTGAAAGGTCGTGCGAAAGCAGTGTGATTACAGCCTCATCGAACTAACATAGTCGCCTACTCCATAAAATGATTTTGAACTTGTTCGTTTTCAACTGCAAAAAGTTCAAAAATTTTACATAAATTGAAAATTCAATGGTATACGGTAGAACGTGGAGTGCGAATTTCGGGCGGTACAGATCTGGACATATTTCGATTTTACAAAATGGTTTTATATTAAAAACGGACCAAATGAAGCCCGCTCAGAAAAAAAGTCGGAGAGACGCACGTTAGTACATTGTGGGAACTGGTAGAAAAAACTTCTCTCTTTGCACAAAAAATGTCCGGAGGAAATTAATACGAGCTGTATCAATTGTATCACTCGTCAATTTTTTCTCATGGCGGTTCTTGCACACGTGGGTCACTTACGGTAAATAGGACCAGACAATCACGTTCTCAAGACTCCGTTTCCAACAGATAATGGAACGAATCACTCACCGGAAGAGGCAGCTCACTCGGAACGTCCATAATGTGCTTGAGTACACCAGCCATCGCCTTCTCGGACATGTCGTTGAAATGAGGCGATTTTCTGTGTAGATAACCATTTCCTCGGAAGGTTCCGAATGTTCTCAACGCTAGCTCATGATTTCAAAAGCATTTGTCGGTCGTCTCGGAAGCAGCTATTCCACTCATCCAAGCTCCTGACAAATATCATGAAAGAAGCTTTCTTTCCGTACTCTGTCAGCCGAAGTAGCCTTCTACAGTAAATAGCTAGAGGTTTGTAATTTTCGCCCACATTCAAAAGTATGCTTATAATCGTGCGCTGATGTGATACAGAGTTTTGCATCCTCCTATTCTACTTACAATTATAGAAATACGGCATTCTAAAACAATGGAAGAGCGCTACTGAAACAGTTTCAACATTTGGTCATCTTCCAAGTGTTTTGATTTGGTTTTAAAATTCTGACGAATGTGCGCCAAGCAAAAACTCATGTTCTTTACGAAAAAATCATTTCCGAGAAATAACCGCGGATGGCAGATTGCCAACGAGGTATTTTCATTAGCGCTTCACTAGCGCGTATTTCAATACCGTGCAGAAATAAGCTCACTTGAGCAGCATCATGGCTCTCTCACGCGAGTCGAGCAGAGTAGAGCATAGTCTCTGAAGGATACTGTATCGCGCCCTTACCATAAAATAAAAATTGTTGATTTCGCTGAATTCTCGAATATCAGTGAATAATGACTGCCCAGGACGCCGCTGGGCTACTGTAAGACTAGAGAGGGGGAAAAGGGAGAGATGCACGAGCGTGGTGTCGGGGAACCAGTTGTATCTCTCTCTCTCTTCTCTACTGTCTTGCCTTACAGTACTCTGGCGGCGACTTGAGTATAAACTGTCGGACATTAAAAGTAGAGAATACTCTACGCAGACAACTACATCCAGAATCAGTTGATGGAATTCATAAATTATGAAAATAATTGAAGCAAGAGCAAATGAAAAATCACCTTGAGTGGCACGGAGTCGAATCTGAATGCAAATTCGAGCAGCTGGCAGACGTCATAAGTTGTATGAGATGACGTCAGAAACTGACAGCACTCCCTGGGAAAATCGGTTTATGAACTTAATATTGTCGGGGGCTGCGGTGAGAAGTTCAACCCCGTTGAACTGTTCCACTGTTTAGACTTTGCTCCTCTGGGCTCTCATCTTAGGATTCAATAGAATGGAGAAAACGATCCGTTGAAAATGAGTGGGTGATATGGCAAGTAGGGACTCAGGTTTTTGAAGATTTACAAGAGAATTCGTCTCGGATACCTGGAGTATCGGGAAGGAAAATGCTATTTATACAAAACAAAAAACAATGTTTTCAGCTATTTTTCGAAGTTGGCCTATGTAGGGTCCCCGGTATTTAGACCCCTTGTCATATCTCAAATTTTCCATTGAAACGATGGAACACTCACTCGACAAGCCTTGGTAGAAGAAATCTATCTCCGAGCGACAACAGCGCTTCAACGGATTCACCTGTCATGTAACTGATTTGCTGGATGTGTTCAGAAATCCGTAGCAGCCAAAATCCGTACGTTAAAATTCCGAAGGTATACAGTAGAAAGTAACGTACGGATTTTGGTCGCGAAGGATTCCTGAACACACCCGACTTGTTTTTTTTCATTTATTCATCACCATTTGCAGAAATGAGAGGAAACACAATGTTTATACGATATTGGTCGTTTTATTTTTGTTCAATGGTTACTGTAGCAAGCGAAAGCGGTTTTTCGTACTGGTGTTTGGGCAAGTTAGATGGGTTTCAACCTTGTTCAAGCCTAATTTCACCGTGCCTGCCACCGATTTCAAACCGACAAAACTCCACTCATCCCATGAAACTACTTTGAAAATAATGAGTACTCACTTGAAATGTTCTTGCGAGTGGGATAAATCACGTAGAGCAGCTCGATGAAATCGCTCACATTGACTTCCTTGATCTGCAAAAATATGCAAACGCTCGGGAAACAGTAGAACATGTGGCAGTAAAATTATCAAACTGAATTCTCGTCTTGGCAAAAAGTGATTACCCAGAAAGAAGTATGTACTTTAGCTGACCTCTAATGTTTTGTCAAACCATACATGGGCAGCTGTCGTTCAAGAGTTTTAAAAAGGGCCCTGACACAGCCTGAAAATGATGAAAAAGAGTCATGTCCTGATAAATAGGACTCGGAAATGGTTCCTGACCATAGAAATCTGACTACTAAAAAGGGGTTGTGACGTTCCTGGCACGACCGTGCCCATGCATGTGTCAAACACAGAACGAAGCGCCGCCCAATTTTGTTTTTCTAATGTCCTCTCACATTTTTCATCGATTCTTCTTGTATCATTTCACAATCATGTTCTGCGTGTGTATGTGGTGCTAGGAGTTACAGTATAGCTACTCACGGCGCCGCAGACTACTGTAAGGCGAGAGATTGAGGGAATGGAGAGACGAACAAGCGGCGAGAACAGTGAATTAGTAATTACCGTGTTTCTTGATTTCCTCACTCTCCTCCCATACTCATATATCCGGTTCGACCTAAGCCACTGTTAGGACACACTGTCACAATTCGGCAGTTTTCTTTCACCCCAAACGGCGCTTCACACGTACTGACGAGATCTGGAAATCTTACTGAACTAATCTAAAGAGATTTGAGTGGCGGTGCTAAGTGAGAAGTGAGAACTATCCGATAGAACGAAAAAAAAGTACTGCAAGCGCTCAAACAAACCTCCACTTGGCCTTTGCTCTCGTTGAAGTCGCCGAAGAAGAGCTTCGTGAAGTAGAGCGAATGGTATGCGAGGTACTGACGAGAAGGAAGATTTCTAGCTGTTATTAGTTGAAAAGTAGGCCATGCTCAGTTATTTAAAGCGTCACATTATCCGTACATCTAAAATTCAATAGATTACGGTAGGCTTCGACGTACGGATGATGGTAGCCACGCATAACCGAGCAGCGTCAGAAAATACCTTTTTTTCATCTATACGGAGACGTTTGACTGTTTCGAAGATGCTTCGTGTTATTTCGACCACTCAGGTCGCCGCCAGACTACTGTAAGGCGAGGTAGTAGGAAGAAAGAGAGACGCAGACTCTAACTGATTCCCCGTTACGCTTCTGCGTCTCTCGTTTCCCCCACGCTCTCGCTTTACAGTAGTCTGGCGGCGACCTGAGTAGTTATTTACTTACAAATAGGTTCTGATTAAGACTAGGAACAATATATAACAATTCCGTAAAAAGACTGACCCTTTTCTGCACAGCGATAAACTTGTCCTCTACTTGGACGACAATCTCTTCGTCCATTCCCTCTGGAGCTGACCAGATGCGAATCGGATTCTCTCCTGATGAAAAAACATGAAGACTAGTCTGTGGTGAATTCGCTCTCGCTGATTTATTCCGTCAGTCATCAACTGAGAAGCCCTTTCAAGCAGAAAAAAATCCACATAACATCATCTCCTCATCCAAGTCCCGTTCCCAATTTCGAAATATTTCAAACTTACTCGTTTTGCCGGCATCGCCTCCAAGTTGATCGAGGGCAGACATAATCTGCCTGAAAATTCGGTTATAACCAGTGATCCGTACAGTTCCATGATTCGTACGACTAAACTTCATTGGATTATGGTAGTTTCAACGTACAGATAATAGTACCGTACAGTTGACGGAGTATACCCGAAAATTCATTCGAAACTCGTTCCGTTATCAGGCGTATGATAAGTAAGTGTTGAAATATATGATATGGCTGAGCAACCACACGGATTCGGAAGATGGTGTTGTTTACTTTTCCGAGTGATAAAAGTTTATGAATGAGAATGCGAAATTAAAAAAAGACAAGTACGTAGTGTGAAACAACAACAACTGAGTTGTTACAACTGCAAAAACGATATTCAACGGAATTCGAACCAGGAGTTTGAGACAAAACACAGCGAGAACTACTCGGGCTTAAATACTATGATTCATAGGCTATGAAAGGTTTTTGTGTTCGAGATCAGAGGTGGTCAAAGAAACAACTACTGCATGAGGGAACGTCCTTGATTTAATAATGGTTCGGGAAAGGAACAAGAGCAAAAACTTTGATTGTGTGGACAAAAACAATAAAGTACAGCAGCGGGCAGAATTTCACTATTTTCGACTGAATCTTTAAAAAATCTGAAGTGTGTCACAGCTCGTTACATGTCGCTTGAGCTCATTAATTTGATATTGACCATGAATTAAGAGCACGGAGAAAACTGAGAAACAGTTAGCTCCTCATCCTCGACAAGTCTCTCTAGAGCCCAGCCTCCAAAGACTATTTGACCTACTGTATCGATCACTCCTGAAGTTTCGCTCAGATGAATGATAAAGCCTTTGTCATAATAGTGACTGTCATCAGCACGCAGGCCAGATACAAGAAACTTTTTTGAGCCAACATTTACAGGATGGTCATTGGCTTGATACGAGCAAGTACACCCAGGCGCTAATTTGAGCATGGACGTTGGGCGGGAGTACGATACTTTAACGGGATCAGGGCAGTCGATACAGTAATCAGCCAACTCCTGCTCAAAAAGTTGCATGATGATTCTGGTGCGAAAGCCTTTGGAGCCATAGAGATTGAACGTCACAAAATGCGCAAACTCGAGCGGCTTGACTGCGCTCTGAAATTTGAAGATGATTCGACGTGAAAAAGCTGAGCGTTGTGATAGTCTAGAGAAGTGACAGTCATTTCTTTCAGTGCTGTGAATAAAAAAAATCGACAGGGTTTGAAACAGTTTGTTGCTCATAGTCAGATGACCTTCCTCCGTAACTTTTCCATTCAGCCAAAGTTTTCAAAAAAGTTGGAGTTTTACGCGAATTCAGCCAAACATTACGAACAATAACAGTTCAGCCGCCTAGATAATCAAGATCAAATTCCATTAAGCTCGTGAAAAACATGTTTGAACTGTATTTTCGCTTCTGACGCGGGCGATTTGATAAACAACTTACTGAGCGAGCAAGATCGCTCGGAAGATCTATAATGTGCTTGAATGCCCCGAGAATCGTCTTTTCGGACAACTTGTCGAAATGAGGCGATTTCCTGAAAAAATCAACTCACTGTAAATGGTAAAAAGAACATCGAGAAAAAAAGTTCTGAATTCAGAATGTTCTTGATGCACTTTTCTCGCTTACTATAACTTACTATCTTGTGCGCTCTACTGCACGTACTGATTGATTAATCATTTATGAACCAAAAATGAACAAAAATAAAAATTAATATAGCACTCATAAAAGATTTATAAATCCAGTTAACCTGACTAGCAAATCGACCTTTTCGCGTGAATCGATGACTCCGAAGCAGTAGTCCTGAGCAATCGAAATCGTAGTGATGTAGGACTATCGTCCTAATCGCTCCAGGGGTGTGCGAGGAAAAAAATTTCTGTCGAGGGGGGCGCAAAATGAACTGAACTTCAAAATTCTCACAAAAGGGAAACCTGTCAGTGAAACAGGCTCCGAGAAATGAGAGAAAATTTCAAAGGGGGGAACCACATGGAAAAATTTTGGGGGGCCGCAAAGTGAGCTTTTTTCAACAGGGGGGACCACATGATGAAAATTGAGGGGGCGCAAATCGGTAAAATTTCTGTCCCCAGGCACACCCCTGATTCGCTCAGACAGTCACAGTTATCAACTTCTTGACTAAATAAAAACCATGATCTTCAAGGAATTGGATGGAGAGTAAAAACGTTTATTCCCTTTCTTTTTACCAATCCGATCTATCGATGAATAGTCATCAATTTACTAAAGATTGCGCGAATATTACCTCGCTCGCCACAGTTTTATTACCCATTTTTGCGAATTGTGTTGACTATGTGATGGTTGAAAAAGAATAAAAAAGGAAAAAGTTTCATCTCTGTCTTCGAACATATTAGATTATATAATCAGAGAGAGTGAGAGAGAGCGTGAAAAAAATGAGAAAGAAAAAAACCTTTAGTGGCTCGGAGTCAAATCTGAATGCAAACTCGAGCAGCTGGCAGACGTCGTGAGCTGTGTTAGTAGTCGCCATAAATTGACAGCACTCTCTGGAAGAATTTATGCATCGCATACTTAGAGCTGCGCACTTAGAGCTTAATTATAAGTACATTTGGCACACGAGTGAATACTCTAGCGCCTTTTGCTATGGTTGCGAAATTGTCTCATACCTGCCCAGAAGTCCCTCGATAATAGCGTAAACTAGCTTTCACTGTTTCCTACAGATCTGTAGATCGGACTAGAGAGATGGAATACGTTTCTGTGACATTGTCGATACATTGAGAATACTGACAGAGTACAGACATTGAGAATACT